>CM076574.1:486884078-487110146 GCA_034641835.2 Pinus albicaulis
ATTATACTACATATTCCTTTCATACTTTTTATGTTTGTGTTTGCAAGTTTCTTCAAAACATTGAGGAGCTTCATCAGGACTAATTGCAGGATATTCATTAGCATTTCATTAAAGAGGTTAGAGAGTCATCCTCTTCCTTGAGTTTAATAATGTCAATGAAGTTATCTTAGGGAAAGATATGTACTTATGTCTATTTGTTTCTAGTTCTCCTTTAGGATTCTAGGGAGATCGCTCTTGTCTGCAAGAGCTATTTATTTGTATAAAAAATTGGTGACTCCACTACGGAATGTCTTTATCCTCTTGTTTTTATTTGGTTCTTTCCCATTTTTGTGGTTTGAATGAGTCTCAATGTTCTTGAATTTGTGACCTTTTAGATTGTCTATGTTGAGTGCCTTATATAATTTTTTTAATTTCTCGAACTTATGGAGTTATGTTTTAGCAATAGAGCGCAGAAGTGTGCAGTTTTCACTGAAACACAGTGCACATGTGCACTAGATTACACTAATTACTTGTGCACCCCCGTCAAATTTTTGAAAAAATAAATTTCCTTCTGATCAGAGCTTGATGTTTAATTTCTAAATGTTCATTTCTACTTGTTTCAACCTTCAGAACTTGTTTGTGAGCTTGTTTTGATTGCGTTGATGATATTTTTTGAGAATTCATCCCTTTCACATTTTCGGGTAGTGTTTGGTTTGGTTTGTTTGTTTGTTTCATCAAAAAATGTAGATTTCTTCTTGAAATCACTATTTTTATGTCATTTTGTTTTGAATATACAATATTATTTGTTAATGTTTCTCGTTTAAGAGAAATCATTTTCTTATTTGTGAAAGAAAGTTTCTAGATTAGTGAAATTACGATTGTCTAAAAAAATAGAGTTTTCTAAAAAGCGACTTCTATTTGGTGAATGGAAAAGTGATTTATTCTTTTTTTTTTAATTCAAAGTAATCATGAAATCGCGCTTGTAGGAATAATTTAATCAAATAATTCATTAATAACATTTAATTTTCAAGTTTTTCATATATTTTAGAGTTTTTGTAGCTTGTCATCAATTTTGAGGAACTGGAAATAATTTTTGGGGAAAGAGAGTTGTGTCTTTTGACTTAAGAGAATGGAAATTTTTTATTAAATATTCTGAAATTGAAAAAATTTCAAATTTAATGGGATCTTCATGTAAATATTTTTTTGGGATTTTAAAAGTTTTGCATTTGGAAGATCAAAGAACCTCTTGCATTCCCTTAAATATGATTTCATCGAAAGGAAAAGATTATATTTTCATTGTTGAATGCATTAGTGTATTTTGAGTTTGTCATAATATCATCGATATCACTTTCATAACCCTCTAAGTAAGAAAACTCCAAATAACATACTATTAATTAAATTCAATATAGAAATTTTTATAGTGGAGTTGCTTGCACCAAAATGTTTCATTTAGAGGGTTTTTACGGGAACTAGTTCCATCTTTTAGTTTTTCACATTGATCTCTGTGAGGTTGGATTTCATCACCAACTTGTGCTTCTATTGTGAAACCAATTTTTTTGTGTGTGGTTTGACTCCTAGATTTTATAGTTCATGTTCATTTGTTTTTTTTTAGTTTTTAGAGGATTTAGGTCTGAATTATTGAAATTTTTTTGATGTTTGTAATAAAAATTAATCGTGGCTAAAATACAGAGATACTCACGTAGAATGCAAGGGAAAACCCCTAAGCTCACACTGACTCAATTAGAGAAAATAAAAAACTAAAAGGGAAAAATCAACAAGATCTCCGCCTTCAGAACAATGAGAATTGTCCAATGTGGTACATCTTGATTTTGAAGTAAAGAGACCTTACACATTTGAAACAGACTCAGAACAAAGTCAACCAGAAATTACTGAAATCATTACAGTAGAGTCTGTCACTGGTGAAGTATCAGATACACAATTAAATGAACCAGAAATATTCAAACGTGAGTCTGATATTTCAGAACCTGATTCTTCATCAAATGTTATAGTCCCTACTCCTACTCCACGTTGACGTGAGGTAAAACTTATCATTAATGAAAATATTCCTGTTGGCCTCATTAGTATTGAAAAATTACTAAGGATGGGGAAGATGAAATTCCCACTAGTCCAACCTTTTTTAGTAAACAAACATTTCCATTAGAATTACCTCTTTCTCACTTATGGAAAAAACCCTTGGTATCTTACACCATTCGAATTGGCACATTCATCTGGTTACTGTCATCCAGGTAACCAAATTCCCTTTTACTATTTACCAAGCTATAATATGTCTAATATGGTTTCTGCAAGTGTGTTTACCTATTCATCCATCTTTTCATCTTCTCTAGCAGACTTATTATATCGTGGTCATTTAGTTACTCTTGGGTACCAAACACTTACGAGAACTTTTTCAGGAGAATCTCCTTCTTCTCAAGCTTCAACTGTGTCAACTTTTTTATCAGAGTCTAATGCCCAAAATTTGACTGTAGACAAATTCATTCATATGCTTTCTAGGAGTAACCCTCATGTTAACCTGTTAGGTGCTTACATTCATTTTGGGGGGGGAAAACCTCTTGAGGGATGAAAACATTTCAGTGGAACATATCCTTCAGCTGTAGGGAAGCCTTTACCCTATAACTATTCAAATTATGGTTTGATGCCTCAACCCAGTTTGGATCAACCTTTTGTGTCGCAACACTTAGTAGGAAATAATTATCGAGGAATGAATACTATATGGAATCCTTAATTTTCTAAAAATTATTTGCAACATACCCCACAAATTCCTTTTCATAAACCTGCACAACCAACTAGAAAATTGGTTTTTACCCAAGTCCAATAGCCTATTCAAGGAATTCCAGAAGTTATCCTAGGGGCATCTATTTAGAGTAGTCAACAAGTTGGTATGAGTACTAGTCATAGTCTTATCCAACCTATTGTGAAACCACATGTTCAACAACCCATCACTCCTCAAACACGCATCCCTGAAGTACCTCATGTTTCTGTTCCTATTACCCCTAAAATGCCAATGAAAAATGTTATTCAAGATATCCCTCACACTATAGTTTATCAATCCGGACTTATGGTCCAACCTATACCTAAAATAGCTTTGGGATAACCTGGTGTAGCCATTTTGAAAAAAACCTTTCATAGTTATCCTTTTCAAGGCCCATTTGTTCAAGGTCAACCTTATCAAGGATAGTTGTTTCAAGGCCACCCTTTGTAAGTCCAACCATTTCAGGGGCAATATCAATTAGGACAAAAATGACCAAATCCACATTTCAAGAATCATCCATAACTTGCTAATACATTCCAGATACTGGCTCAACCCTAGTTTGGTATGGCTAATCCTGGTAACATTGGAGGTATGCAAATCCTAACGGCTAAGGTTATTCCAGGATATCATGAATAACCTCTTCTAGGTATTGCAATTTTCCCTCAAGGTTATCAATTTTCACAACAAGACCCTAACCAACAATTACGTTTTACATAAACATTGGATTTACCACACTTGTCTCTGCTAACAAATAATCAAATTTACTATTTTCCTTTTTGGATGATAATTCCTGCCAAGTTTCCGAGTGACATTCCGGTGTTTGAAGTTAAATATGACCCTTCAAACCATGTTATGACGTATCATATTTTGTGCGCCTCCAACTCATTAATCAATTATTCCATTCGATTATGATTTTTTCAACAAAATTTGATTGGTTCAGCCATGAAATGGTATATCAAGGTACCACGAGCTTCCTTCCATAATTTAAATTCTTTAGAAATGTCTTTCCTAAACTAATTTTAGTTACGAGTCCGATGTGACACTTGTACCAAAATTTTGACCTCACTTAAACAGCATTCATCTACTCATATTTCCTCTCGCCTTAATGAATGGAGAAATATATGTCGGGTGGTTAGATTTCTCATCCTATATCAGATTCTGGCTTAATAGTTCAACAAGTCTTTACTTCCAAATCTTACTAAACATGTATATAAGGGAGGTGTGGTAACCGAAGAACAAGTTATTGCTCGTGCCTAATATCTAGACCTCATTTACATGAAATATGGCACCTAGTATGAAAACATTGCAGATTTACCTCATCTTGGTCAATAACGAAAACTACTTCTGCCTCTCAAGCTGCAGATGGTGTAATTGGTAATACTAATATATCTAAGATTAAAAAGAAACAATCCAAATATAAAAATCCAATTATAACCTTACCAGATTCAACCAAAGGAAACTCTTCCCCCGTAAATAATTCTAAAATTAATGTTGTAGATTCATCTACCAGTAAAAGTAAACCACCCAAAGGTAAAAACAAGCAGAAGGATAAAGCTAAGCAGTAAAATTATTCAAAAGAGAAAACTGATAAACCTGAACCATCTTATGAGCAGAGAAAACCTCGTTATCCTTATTTAATTTGTGATGAAGATCGTTACACAGAGGAATGGCCCCATCTAGCCAAGGTAACTAAATTCTTTAGAGGTTCACCCATACCTATTTTTCTTAAGGATCAATTTCCTTCGTAGGATAGTAAAATGGTCTCTCATAATGCATCCTCTTCTAGCTCATCAGCAAACATCATGATGATGTCTTCCCAAATTATAGTTTCTATGAGATATCAACATTATGGATATAAGGGTCCTATAAATGGAACTGATGTTGATCCATCCAATCAACCTTCCACATCAATTCCTCCTCCTTATGAACCATTACAAATTGAGAAACCTTTTTCTGAATTTGTAATTAAACTACCTCCTAAAGGTGTCCTTTGAAAGTCAGCTTTCAACACACAATCAAGAGCTACTTATAATTACAACATTGTTGAACATGTGCCTATGTCACCTTCAACAATGTCAGACCTCAAAGTTCTCTAAACTTGTCCAATAAAGAGGAAGTTACTTTTGGCAGCCATAAGAGTTATTGAGCCTCTGCACTCTAATCGAATTATCTTTGAACTAGAAAATGGTGTACCTAGACACCCACATAAAATGGCTTTCCAAATACCACTTTTCATTAAAACCAAGAAATTTTTTAGGCTGGTAATTGATGAAGGTGAATATACATGTATAATTTCTATTACTTTTTTGAAATCCCTTCATTCTCGAACAACCAATCAATCTCCCAAAATTTTAAAAGACTTTGATGGAAGAGGTTTTCACCCATTCGGAATTATTTAGGATTTTTCTTTAAAGATAGAAGGTAAATTGTTGCAGTTGAAGTTGAGGTTTTTTATGCTAAACTAGACTATAACCTTTTACTAGGACGAAGTTCGTCCTATGTTCTGACAATAGTAGTCTCATCAATTTTTTGAACGATCATGTTCCACCATAAAGGGAGAATTGTCAAAGTCGATCAGTTGCCTTACAATAATTCAGATTCTTCCTCTATAGGTAGTGTCCCTTATGTTGGAAAGATGACTACACCATAAGAATTGGAGTAGGTTTAATGAAAGATTCATCTCTCGAGGGGACTTTTTCCATGCATCCTCCAAATTTTACTCGTGACATTGCCAATGTCAACATGATTACATCGAGCATAATTCCACTAGATGATCCTTGGATTGTACCTTTAGAATATGATTTGGACCTATATGGCAACGAGATGCCTCTAAGCCATTTGAGTTAGCTTATCAAGAGATTCAATCACTTTCTAGTGTGTCATCAATTCAAATTGGTCAAGTAAATGTGATGAGTGATGAGTATTCTCCTTTATCAGGTTTAACAATGATATCTCTTCAAGATCCTTTTAATCAAATAATGTCAACTGACAAAAATATTATAGAGATTATGTTGTTGGATGAATTACCATGGGATGATTCTCATCATCGTTCATATTTTCTACCAAACCTTGATAAACATGAGAATGAATTTTCATCCATATTTTCAATTGAATACGTCAATGATCCTCAAAATCCCATGTCAAATATTCATTAAGATTCAACATCAAATTTAGGAAACATCTCTTTGACGATACAAATTGGCATTCCAGTTAAAAATGGAATTACTGAAAAAACTCATATAGCTGCTTCTTTCTGAATAGACGAAACCAACACATATAAGGCCATATTTGAAGAATTCTGCGACATTTTTTCCCGGTCCTATGAATAAATTCCAGGAATCGATCCTAGCATTGTAGTTCACGAAATCAAGACATTCTGGGATGATTCTTGTTGGGACATTGCCCCCTTGGGATGGATTGAGGGATTTCATCCACAGAAAGTTGTTTCTATTAAGGTTGAGGTTGAAAATTACTCATAGTAGGTTTTATTTATCTTATTCCCTTAACTGATTGGTTATTCAGTATTGTTCCAGTGAAAAAAAAACATGGAACTATTCGAGTATGTGTCGATTATAGATATTTCAATAAGGATTGACCAAAATAAAATTATTCTACCGCTTATATCATCCAAATTGTTGACAATTATGCCGAAAATGAAATATTTTGATTTATCAAAGGATTTTATGGATATAATCAGATAAACATACTCCCTATAGATCAGACCAAAAGTGAGTTCATTTTTCCATGGGGAACTTTTTCCTATCACAAATTACCTTTTGGATTAAATAAATTCGATGCTACTTAGGGCCATGTACTATGCATTTCATGATATCAAATATATTGTGCAACCCTACCTGGATGACTTACCAACCCATTTCTGAGATGGAAAGATCATCCTGTGCATTTAAGAGCTATCTTCCTCTGATGGAGGCATTAAACTATATATTTTAATCCACACAAGTGTGTTTTTAGTTTATAATCAAGATGGTTGTTGGGATTTATCATTTCTAAGGAATGAATTCATGTCGATCCACTGAAGGTTGAGGCTATCATCAATTTACTTCTTCCTTCCACTCTTCACCAACTCCAAATTTTGTAAGGGAAAGAGAAATTTTTACGTCAATTTATCTCTAGCTATTATAAGTTGAATAAAGGTTTTACTCGAATTTTGAAAAAAAAGCATTCCATTTATTTGGGACCAGCTTGCTGACAAAGCTTTTGATGCACTAAAACATGCATTGATACATGCCTCGTTACTGCACCACGTAATTATCACCGATTTTTCTTTCTATATTTACCTGCATCGAATTATACCATACGAAATGTATTAGTTTAGGAATATTAATCTTCCTCTCAACATGTGATTTATTATTTGAGTTACAATATTACACCTACTGAGATTAAATACACACATGTGGAGAAATTGGCCATGGTAATTTTTGAGGTTATCCAATTCTTTTGTCACTACATGATTTTAAGCAAAACAAACGTGATCTCTGATTGCAACCCTATAATGTATATTTTGAATAAACAATTGCCACAGGGGAAATACTCTAAATGGATTATTATCCTGCAATTTTTTCATTTGGAATTTGAAAAATTTAAATCAAAGAAGTCATTGGTATTTTTTGAATTATTATGTGACTTTCCCCATACTGAATCTTAAATCGTGGCAGTGGATCATCTTCCAATGAATCTGTGTTTTTCATTATTACTCCAGATCCTTCATATTGAGCTATCATTATATATCTAAAAGCTCAAAAATTTTGGCTATAAATGTCACTATCTAGTCATTGTAGATTTTGATACCAATCCCAACAATATACTATTGTTGGCGATACACTTTATCGTCGTGGTGCTGATTCTATCTTTCAATGTTGTTTAGCATCCACAGAAGCCAAAAATGCATTAAATGATTTCCATTCTGGAGCATGTGGTGGTCATATGTTTGGGTTTTCCACTTCCCAAAATTTTTTGGGCCCTGGCTATTCCTGGTCATCATTCCTTAAATATTTCATAGTTGTTGTTAGAAAATGTCACAATTGCCAATTTTTTTATCGAAAGATGCATGCACCTCACACTCCTATTCACCCAATCATTGATTTCAGGCCATTTTGAAAATGTGGCACCGATTTAATTACATGTAACCCTCACTCAGCTGGGTGGCATGAATATATTATTCTCGCAGTAGATTATTTTACAAAATGAGCTGAGGCGATGCCTACATTCAAGAATGACAGTGAAGGTGTAGCTATTTTCATATCCAATCATGTGATTTGTAGTTTCGGTATACCCCAAGCCATTATCACAGACCAATATAACCACTTTCAAAAATTTATGATGACTGAACATTACTTTCAACTTGGTTTACACCATGAAAATTATACACCTTCTTATCCATGAGAAAATGTCCGATTTGAAGTTGTAAACAAAGTTTTCACCACTATGATCAAGCGTATTTTCAGCATTCATAAAACTAATTTGCATACCGTGCTTTTTTTAGACTTTCGTGAATATTGTACCTTTGCAAAAAAATACACTGGTTTTACTCCTTTCTAACTCGTATACAGTTTGGAAGTCATTTTCCCAATTGAATGTGAAATTTCATCACTAAATCTAGCCATTGAATTATTACTACCTACATCTGTAGAGGGAGAGCGATTTTTATACTTAGCACAGTTAGATGAAACTCGACACAATGATGCACTAGCCAAAGAGGCTCATAAAAAACATGTTAAAGCTCAATACGATTAAAACATTAATCCTACTGTGTATTCAGAAGGTGACCTAGTATTATTCTATGACCAAGTACATGATAAGAGAGGTGCTGTGAAATTTGAACCTATGTGGCATGGGCCTTACATTATTAAACATGTACTTGCAAAAGGGGAAAACAAATTAGTTGATTATGACGGTGTCTCTTTAGGAGAGCCCACAAATGGTCTCTATATGAAGAGATATTATGTGTGATTTAGTCTATTGAGATATTTCTTAAACATCAATTACAATTTGTAGGAGGATTAATCCGTCTTGTAGACAAGACCGATCTCCCTAGTACTAAAAGTATCTAGCAACAAACAACCAAAAAGACTAATATTTTTCTAAGCATATATGATCTATGAAAAGCTCTATAGAGGTGTTAAGGACTTACCATTTGTCCAGTGCTTGTTTGAAGTCATTGTTGTCCCTCACGCGCTTGAAGGAGTTTTCCTTGTAAACCTGCAGTCACAAACAAGCAAAATATTACATAGCACCTGTATAGAAATCATCATAAACCATGCTTATCATAGTGATCAAGGAATCTATAAGATACCATTTAACAGCAAGCTTATTGAGAAAAATGAGTATATTTGTATTAATTTCAAAAGAAGAAAATCCTTACAACCTGAGCCTTGATGTTGCACAGGACTTTCCAGGGTCCGAAGCAGGAATATCCTTTACTTTGATAAGCTCTGCACTCCTCCAACCAAGATGAATAGAGGTATGTAATCTTTCCTCACAAAAATCTTAATTAACCGAGTCTGAATCTCAACAGCACTTAACTTCAAATATTCTAAAGCTTCAACTCCCTTTGAGGCTACCCAATGCCTCTTTTTATAGTAGAATAGAGGAGGTTTTCTGTTCCAACTATGAAGGGATAGAATCCTCCTTCAAAAGGATAAGCTCCTCACATCAAGGGGTTAGCTCCATAAGGTAAGGGATACATGCACCTCATAAGAGCGGTTCTATCACCGCAAGATATTTTCTGGAAGTTTCTAGAATTCAATTTTATTGAGCTTTTTGGAAATTACTTGCACCTTTTTTATCTTACACTGTCTCACAATTTTAAATACGTATAAAGCACACCTCAGTACGATGATAATAACATTGCAAGACCACAGCAAGATATATAGCTGAAGAATGTTCATACCAAAGTTTAGGAGACTTTTTAGGAACTTTTCTCTGATTTTCAAGGCTTGACATGAGGAACTGATATGTTAGACTTGCAAAAGGGAGAAGTATGAGTAATAATGAGCTCATACACATAGCAGAATGTCAAGATGACAATTTTCAATGTAACAGATTGCCCCCTAAAGTGAGAAGTCTAGAATAGATGATGCTGAAGTCTGTCATATATGAAGAGTGCAGTACTTTATCATTTCAAGGATCATCCTGTGGTCACCCCAGTCGGAACCTGTAAAAACATTCAATGCAAAATATATATATATATATATATCATCGCCAAGGTAGGCATTCCCATACTCAGATCAAAACTAACTAGAGACTAATTTAAACTGTTCTGATACAGGAATGATTTTCAGTACATCACAGTATAGACATGTGTAGACACAGTATGGACATAGCCATCTGTTTGTGAATAGTCTACTGTATAAATGATAACAAAATTCCTCCCAGCCTGGATGGTAGATACTAGATCCAGGGTCTTGATTTCCGCATCTCGAACTAGTACGATTCTATCCATGTGAATAAATGTGTCGAAGTCGAACATGGTAGAAACTACTTGATTACCAGTCAATGATGTAAATTGTTAACAAGTGTGAGAGTAATCACCAGTAATGTCAATGGCTCTCAAAGTACCCAGTACAATCCATGAAATGTGAATGAATGAGCTGAAGTCGAACATGTCACGGAATCATTCGATCGAAGGTCAATGATGCAACCTGTCGTCGAAAGCGAGAAACCTACCATTGAGGCATGTAGATTTCAAGGTACTAACGATTTCTGGATCAACTTCCTAGATAATGAGCTGTCGTCGATAGAAAGTGACCTGTCATAGGCAAGCCCACAACAAGAAATCATAGATCAACTTTTGAAAATATATTGACAAGGACTGACTCAGGGATGGTCATAAATGGATGACAGATATTTTGCAGATGAATGGTTTATTTGAACTATCCTCTTGAACACATAACGACACTACATATGGCTTGGTAACAGTTGACCTAAAGCTAATACCCAGAAACCAGATGAAGACTTCTAAATGAGGTTCGATTAACTGTTAGGCAAAGGATTTGCCAACCCAGGTGATTGAAAGTGTCGGGTTCAAGAGTGGTTAACTATATTTTCGAAAAATCAAAATACCACAAACAAGTCATTTTTCTCTCTTTTCCCCCACCATTTCTAGCAAGTACCTCTTTATTTTTTACAAGCTTGAGGAGGATAACATTTGCTTGTTTATAAGCTCATCCTTCGGATGAGTCCAACTTAGTTTAAGATTCAATCCCTAAGAAGGAGTGGTTCATTCCTGTTTAAAAATTAAACAGGTCCTTTACTGTTAAATTTTAACGAGTCCAGTATAGGAGAAACTCGGTGTTTTTCAATTTTAGGGAGTCAGAAGAAAAAACTGAAGAAAACTCCATGGATGTACTTTTTCGTAAATTTAGTCTCTCGAGCCCGAAAAAGGATAAAATAATGCGGGAGAGAACTCTATTGACTGTAATTAGTCAACGTATACCTTTTTCGTAAATAGTCCATTCGAGTTCGTAAAAGGGGTAAACTTATACTGAAGGGACGATTATTCATTTACTTTAATGAGTTCGAACAATCAAGTACTCGGCAATATTTTCATGTTTAGAGAGTCTGAAAAGGGCTTAAAAGAGAACTCCAATGTTTATCTTTTTCGTAAAATTTTGAAAGAGTCTGAAAAAGTGATAAAAGTATGCTCTTTGTTGAAAAATGATCAATTCTCCTGATAAATCCAATTTCTGCACAAAAATTTGAAACATTACACATACCTGTTTAAAATAAGTAAAAATGCTTTCAAAATGCCCTTTTTAAAGTGAAAAATAAATAAATTAAAAATTCATCTAGTCGAAAAAACTTATAAAAAGGACTTTTTCAATTTCATTTTTACCGTTCAAGTTCAAAGTGAAAAGTAGAAGCTTTTGGGTAAAAAGTTCCTGTGAATATTCCGGAAGATCCGTTCGACGAAATCGAGAACTGTCAGTCCCAGGTAATCCACGACCTCTAAATCTTGCTTTTCATCAGTTTACAATTCTTTTTAGGCTTTATTTTTCATTTTTTAAGGGAAAAATATGTTTAATAAATTACCCGCGGGGGTCTGCAGGCACAACACACATGACCTGCGGACCCCAACCTTTTTCTATGTAGAAAAAGGTCGTGGGTCTGCACTTCTAATATAGAACGTGTGTGTTCCTATGCACTGTGTATGAAAGAAAAGTGCGGTCCCCGTGCAATTGAATTTCAAAATCAAATTTTCCATTTCCCGCCCAAAAATTTTCAAATTAGATCATTCCAACTTATCTTTTTATGCATTGTAGGATTAGCAAGATGTTGATTTAGAGAGAACATGAGCATGAGGATGTGGATGACGCCGCGATGCTCCATTTTCCCACACTGTAGGCTTTAAGAGCATGCGGTTTGTATAAATTTTGGGCCATTCAGGGCATGAGGGCACAGGTAGACCTCCTGACATGGATGGTAAACAGGTGGAATGTGCAGGACCAGTGTTTCATTATTGGCGGCCACTGGCTCGAAATTGAGCTGGAGGATATTTATTTTCTGACTGGTTTGTCCAAGAGGGGCGAACAACTTTCCTTGTTTGGGACTAGGCCAGGTGGCCAAACTGTCGCTAGTATTCGACAAGAGTTCTGTAATGATGAAGTAGACCCCAGGGACAAACGGATTGATATAAAAAATATCATCTGTCCTGAGCTGAAAGTGATTGCATTTAATGTTACCAGACTATGTGGGAGTGTCGCGCTGCATGTGGCTACCAGTTCCCAAATGCGTATTGCTGTAGACTGTTTCTGAGGCACCATCTTCAACTGGTGCGAAGCTATGTTGGCCAATGTAAAAGGCCAACTGACTAGAGCGAAAAATGGCAAACTAAATAACTTTGGATATGGATCCATCGTGGTCACTTTTGCTCTAGAGAGGGTACCCATTCTAGCTCCGCAAAGTATTCCTGTTGATGCTGGTCGACCCCGAGAACCTAGGATGGTTCGTTGGGTTGCATTGATGGCCCGTCACGGTATTGAGGGCGCTGAGATTGTTCGATTTCCTCCTTCGTATTTTCGTTGGATGGACCACCAAATTTTTGTCATTGAGGACTTTCCGTATGCTGGGATAGACTTCCGCACGACCAGGAGATGACTCTCCCAGCCGGGGAACAGTGGGATGAATCAGGTAAAAACATTTCAACAAATTCTAAATTCTATTTTTTATTTTTTTTATCGTCTTTTCAATTAATAACCAAAAAGTTTTTATGAATGCAGATATGGGTCCACGGCGACCAGCCCATCTCCAGCCTTATGACAGAAGACAACCAGTTGCAGCCACACCAGCCCTAGTAGGCCAATCAGTGGAAATTTTGTCTGATTTAGAGCATCATCTAGAGCGTCTGACTCTAGATATTCCAGAAACGGACATAGATGAGATCCCACTCAAATTGTAGAGATACGTGATTGGTGTTCCAGGACCTTTTAGGAGGTTCCTGTGTAGGGTGGCTCGGGCAGTGGTTTCTTATCGTGATCACCATCAGTGATGGGATGATTTTATTGTAGACTTATATTTTTGACTTTTTTTGTTACCATTTTGCCAATCATAAGGTGTTTTCCACCTATGATCGAAGAAGATGTATATTTTTTGAAAACTTTCTATAGTATGATATATCACTTATTTAACGGCTATCTGTATACATATTATGGATGTTGTTTGTTTTACTTCTTTGATTATTTCAAATGTCGATTTATCATACTAGAAGCAACTGCGTCTGCTAACATATTTAAATGTCTTGGAATATGTTGATATTCAATGTAATCGAATTCACGTTCCAAGAGACGAACTCTTAAAAATAACCGTAATAACACTGGATTTCTAATGGCATAAACTCGGTTCAATTGTAATACAACAAGTTCAGAATCCAACCTAACAATCAAACTCTGAATTCCAAATGATATGGATTCAGATAATAACTCAATCACTGCACTATACTCGGTAATGTTATTCGTTGTTTGACCAAGGCTTACCCCATGCATGGATACTAACTCGTCAGAGGGTGAATAGATAACCCAAGCTGCGGAAGAAATGTTCCGTGTACTACGACAAGCACCATCAGTAAAACCAATGTAGGTTTGAAGAGACGTCGACATCTGCAATATCAAGAGTAAAACTCAGATAAGCAGGAATAGTGATAAACACACTTCTAAACTAAGCACGCTTTTCTAATCTAAAACACACCAGCAGTAAAGAAATCTAATCTAATAAAAAATCTCCATACCAAGTTAAGCATAGTATCGCTTCAGATAAAGTCCATTTCTGGGTTTATCTAAAGGGACACCGTCAAAATCTATCAGCTCATAGGCCCCTTTAGCTAGCTTTCGCTTGAAAATGAAAGGGCCATGCCACATGGACACGAATTTCCCAGCTCCTAGCTTATCGTTGGCTTGATCATAAACTAAGACTAGGTCTCCTTCTGAAAAATTTTGAGGGGTAACACTTCTATCATACTGAGCTTTTGTTCGTTTAATATGAGCCTCGTTTGCTATTACGACATTTCGTCGATTCTCATCCAGCTGAGCCAAGTACAAGAAACGCTTCTCCTCCTCAGACGTAGATGGGAGTAATTCTATGGCTAATTTCAGTGACGAAATTTCGCATTCAATCGGCAACACAACTTCCAAACCGTAAACGAGTTGAAAGTGAGTGAAACTAGTTGATGTTTTTACTGAGGTTCGATATGCCCAAAGTGCTGAAAATAACATGGAATGCCAATTCGTTTTGTGAATACCAATAATTCGTCTAATCATGGTGACTAAAACTTTATTTATGGCTTCAACCAGACCATTGGCTTGTGGATAATACGGAGTGGAACTGTCGTGACGCAAGCCAAGTTGATCTGTCAGTTCAGTCATCATGACATTTCGAAAATGACTTCCATGATCTGTAATAATGGCTTGAGGAACACCGAACCTAGCAATTATGTGATTAAATACGAAAGTTGCAGCAGTCTTGCCGTCAGCCGAAAATGTAGGCATCGACTCGGCCCACTTAGTAAAATAATATACTGCTAAGATAATATATGCATGCCCCCTGGCTGAGTGAGGGTTACATGTAATAAAATCGATACCGCATTTCGCGAAAGGACCAACAACAATTATGGGATGAAGAGGAGTGGGTGGCGCGCGCATCTTACGATCAAAAAGTTGACAATTGTGGCATTTCCGGACTGCATAAATACAATCTTTGAATAATGATGGCCAGAAATAACCAGCGCGCAATATCTTTTGGGCTGTGGCATACCCATACATATGACCGCCACATGCTCCAGAATGGAAATCATTTAACACATTTTCAGCTTCTTCATGAACAAGATAACGTCTGAAAATAGAATCCGCTCCATGACGATAGAGTGTTCCACCAATAATATTATACTGTTGGGATTGGAAGCATATTTTCCATCGCTGAGATCGTGAGATTTCAGGCCGAAAAGATTGGGTTTGGAGATAAACAATAATATCTCCATACCATGGATCTAGAGTACTGATAAGAAACAGAGATTCGTCCGCAATGGGCTCTTCTGCCACAGTTTCAGTATCAGTAGAGGGAAAATCACACATCAGTTCCGCAAATACCAAAGATTTCTTTGCCTTGGATTTCTCAAACTCCAAGTCAAATTCCTGCAGGATGACTATCCATTTGGAATACTTGCCCCCCAGCAATTGTTTGGTCAAAATATACATCATAGGGTTGCAATCAGAAATTACCGTGGTTTTACGTAACAAGATGTAGTGCCTAAATCTCTGGACAGCTTGGACAACTGCCAATGCCAATTTCTCCACATGTGTATATTTGATCTCGGTCGGATGCAGATTGCGACTAAGATAGTAAATCACATGTTCAGTGTGAGTTTCATCTTCCTGAACTAACACCATCCCAATGGTGGAATGAGAAGCAGCGAGGTACAAAATGTAATCCTGGTTATAGTTGGGAGGATGCAATAACGGTGCATGGGTCAATGTGTGTTTAAGTGCATCGAAAGATTGATCAGCGATCTCGTCCCAAAAGAATGGAATGTTCTGTTTCAGCAACTGGGTAAAACCCTTTGTAAGCTCGACATAGCTAGGAATGAACCGACGTAAAAATTTTGCTTTCCCCTGCAAACTTTGGAGTTGGCGTAAAGTCGAAGGAGGAGGTAATTTAACAATAGCTTCGACCTTCGACGGATCGACGCGAATGCCTGATTTCGAAACAACAAATCCCAGTAAACGACCCGATTCTACACAAAAAACACATTTATGTGGATTCAACCTAATTTTATAATTCCAACACCTCATAAAGATAGCTCGTAAGTGTGTGAGATGGTCGGCCCTGCGTGATGAATGAACAGGTAAATCATCGAGATACGGATGCACAATGTGCTTAATGTCATGAAACGCGTAAGACATTGCCCTTTGAAAAGTTGCTCCAGCGTTCTTCAAACCAAAGGGTAGTTTGCGATAAGCAAACGTCCCCCACGAAAAAATAAAAGCTGTTTTTGGGTGATCATTAGGGAGTATGTTTATTTGATTATACCCAGAAAATCCATCCATAAAGGAAAACATTTCGCTACCAGCACAATCATCGATTATCTGATCGATATAGGGAGTTGGATAATTGTCTTTGGGACAAGCTCGATTAATATCCCTATAATCGATACATACTCGTATCGTTCCTTGTTTTTTAGTCACAAGAACAATATTTGATACCCAATCCGTTAAGGGAATTGGATAAATAAAACCTGCACGCAGTAATTTTTCAACTTCTGCTTTGATAGCAGCAGCTTTTCTAGGATGTATTTGGCGTAAACGCTGACGAACAGGTTTGGCATCCGGGTAAGTCTTGATTTCATGTATGACGATTGACGGATCAATTCCTGGCATTTCTTCATAAGACCAAGCAAACACATCATGAAATTCTTGAAATAGGGCTTTATAAGCTTTAATTTCATCTTCAGTACAACAAGCACCTATATGAATGTTTTCAATTATTCCTGGTTTTACCGAAATGTCAATTGGAACCGTTCGAGAAATATTTTCCAAATTTAACTCAGAATCAGGATTTTGCAATGGATTCTGGGGTTCTTTGACATATTCAGCAGTAAAAATTGAAGCGAAATCATCTTCAAAATGATCTGGTTCAGGTAAAAATGAAGATCAATGATGCAGATCTTCCCATGGTAAATCATCAACAGACAAAAATTCACGAATTTTCTCATCAGTATGAACAACATCTGGAAATGTCGTTGTGGCTGAACTGGATATAAAAATTGATTCCTCAGGGATCCCATTCATTGGATCAATTCCGGTTGAAGAGGTGTCGGAAAGTGACTGTACGGCCTGGTATGCAAGTTCAAATGGACTCAAAGGCATCATGCCCTCAATTGAATCTAACTCGGAATCAGAAGGTATGATCCAAGGATCATCAAACATAATAGTATTTGACGAAATCATGTGAATAGTTGCAACGACAGGCGATACATTAGGAGGAGGAAAGGCAAAATTTCCTAGTAAACCATAATCTTTAACTAATCCTACTCCAACATCATTATAAGGGATAGTCGCTTTACCAACATGCTGGATTGTTTCTGTAGAGGCTGGGTCGGAAGAGAAATAAGTTAACTGATCTATTGTGATGATATTTCCTTGATATGGAAATTTTATGAGTCGAAAGACCGAAGAAACAACAACAATCATCGCATAAGACCAACTGCGACCTAGAAGAAGGTTGTAATCTAGAGGGGCATCAACCACTTCCACATCTAGATTTACGGTTTTACCTTCGACCCCTATGGGTAAATCCTGCAAAATACCAAAAGGGTGGAAACCTCGACCATCAAAAGCCTTAAGAATCATCGGAGATTGGTTAAGTGTAGGAGAACCAAGCAATTTCCAACACTGAATCAACATAATACACGTTGAAGCCCCCTCATCAATTATAGTCAGATAGATTGGTCTGTTTTTTACTAACACTAGTATCTAGAAAGCCATTTGATGAGGTAGACGAGGTATACTATTTTCTAAATCGAAGATTATAAGATTAGAATCCTGAACATCTACAGCTCCTATAGCAGACAAAAGCAATTTACGCTATGCTAGGCATGATTGCAACACTTCCAAAGCCGACATTGCTGAAGGGGAAATAACTAAGTCTTCAACAATGTTGTAATTCTGAGCAGCTCTCGCATGTGGATTGAAAGCTGATTTAGGAAGAACACCTTTAGAAGGCGGTTTGATTATTAAGTCTGGATTTTGTTTCTCAATCTGTAGCGGACCAGAAATAGGAGGAGGTGTAGTTGATGCATTTGCATTAGAAGATTTTGCTTCTTTCCCATCAACAGGATTCTTAGTACCATAATCTTGCGATCGCGTCACAATCCTTACATGAGACATCATCAAAATAGGTTCTTCTGAAGCAGTCGAAGTGGAATCAACCATCATGCTATCTTGAGTCGGAAAAGGATCCTTCAAGACATGAGGTTGTTGTGAACCTTTAACAAATTTTGCAACCTCTGCACGATGTGGACATTCCTTATTGAAGTGATCCTCGTCACAAATGTAACAAGGGTAACAAGGTTTGCACTTTTCGTCATTGGATTCATTTTTATCAGTTTTCTCTTTCAATTTTTTATTTTTTTTACTCTTCCCTTTATTTTTACCGCTGGATTTAGATTTAGCCATAGATGTCTCTACGACATGAATGTCGGCAGAAATTTCAGGGGAAGATTCTCCTTTCGGGCAATCTGGTAAGGTTATAATAGGAGAAGAATTATTTGAAGATTTCTTCTTAATTTTCGTATTGACTGTACCAATCATGCCATCAACAGCATGAGACCCTGAAGGACCAGCAGCTATTTGACATTGTTTTGGAAGGTCGGGGATTTTTTCGTGTAAAGTACCTTACTGTGTGTAAATGAGTTCAAGGTACTGAGCTTGAGCAATCACTTACTCTTCAATAACAACAACAGCCTTAGCTACATCTTCAGTGATCTTGGGTAACAATGATTTAACAAACCATTCTGCCAAAATTTGATCTGGAATGTAAAATTTCACCAAACACCTTCTACGTCGCCATTCATGAATATGATCAGAAATATACGTAGACGTAGATTGCTTGAGTGAAGTTAATAATTCTGCGCCATTGTCGTATCTGACAGGCAACTGAAAATGAGTCAAGAAGGCAATTGCTAACTGACTGAAATTATGAAACGAGTGTCATGGTAACTCAATGTACCATTTGGATGCAAGACCAATAAGAGTTCTTTGGAAAAGACGTAAGCGAATCGAATCATCAATAATTGAATTAGACGCACACTAGAGGTGATAAGTCATGACATGATTTGATGGATCCTCTCCTGACTTACCTTCAAACTTCGGTATATCACTGGGCAACTTATGTGGCATTAGCGGCCAGTATGGATAATAAAAAATCGGATCATTCGTAAGGTGCGTCAAATCAGGTAAATCCAAAGTTGCAATAAATGGTAACTGATGGTTAGGGTCACGAAAAACTTGAGTAGCCAAAGTAGTTCTAGGAGGTGGATACCCAGGATAACTAGGAATTGGATTTGCGTTAGGAATCGTGTAACCTCCTAGAAAACTAGGATTAACCGGACCAAACTGGGGTTGTTGAGGTTGCTGATAAGTGTAGCCAAGGTACGGTTGATACTGATAATTTGGATTCTGTGAACCGGGACCAAATTGAGGATATCCCTAGTACAGTTGATACGTGAATTGCGGTTGACTTGTGACAACTGTACTCATACCGGCTTGTCCTCCAGACATCTGAACCGAAGTATAAACGAAAGGCCGTGACTGGGGTATAGAGACTTGAGGGATTCGCACGGATGCAGGGATAGACGAACTCAGCATTACAGATACTCCAGAAATAGGTGTTATAGGTTGGACAGACGGAGCAACAGTTGCAGCAGTTTGAGGCAGAGTTTGAGGTGTACTAGGCGCAAACTACTGAACAGAACTAGGTGCAGGAGTTTGAATAGTAGGCTGGACAGGTTGCTGGGTTGGACTAGAAACCAAAGGCTCTCTAGGTTGAAAAGGTAATTGCACATTAGGCTGCATAGGCTGTTGATATTGGGACAGATCTCACACCATATTCATTCCGGGATATTGTCTCGCAGAAGGTTGAACATAAGGACCATAACCTGGTTGAACGTAGGGTTGATAAGTAAGTGGTAAATTTCTGGCTCCTTGAAAATATGACTGACCAGAAGGTTGTTGGTAACCTTGAATTGGGTACTGAACTTGAGGTTGATAACCCTGAGGTGCGTACTAAAGCTAGGGTTGATAAGGACCCTAAGGAGCATATTGAGCTTGGGGTTGACCCTGGGGTGTGTACTGTCCTGAAGGTTGATAACCCTAAGGTATAAAATAATATGATTCCACAGTTTGTCCTGGGTAAAAGCTACCTTGAGGTTGACCCCCAGGTGGTAACTGATTTCCCTGAGATTTCCCTCCAGGCGGTACCTGACTGCCTTGAGGTTGCGGATTCAGAATATTACTAGACATCATAAAAATTTTCCCTTCGTTCGACGTTTCAGTTTTAATTTCACTTAAACCAAATGATAACACACTTTCAATTGGTTGAGGAGCTACCCCCGAGAAAGTACCAAACAGAGCCTGATATCCCGAAGGAACAGAAGGACCACCATGTAAAAATGATTCCAGTGTCTGCGAAAACATGGATGATTGTCCTGCCATAATGGATGATGGATAATAACCTCTGGGTGTTGGATGAAATGGAACTCGAGGTGGAGAAAAAACAAGACCTGGATTCTCTAAAAAATTTGTTAATGATAAGTACCAAGAAGTAGTTCAAATAGGGCTGTAGAAAATTGATTCACGCTCCCTAAGATTTAATTACTAAGGGGTATTGGGAAGAGATAACTCTTCATCTCGATTACTGAGTTCTTCAATAGAAATTAGTCCAGATGGAAGATCGTCAGTGACAATATTTCTTGCCCTAGATGAACCAAGATCACTGGAAGTTGGTGAAATAAATCTCGAAGATGTTTCCAAAGCAGAAGGTTCAGTTTTAGGTTCAAAGATTTCAGGTTCGTCAGCCCATTCACTGGCAAGAGAAATACTACCAGTAACTTTAGAAACTGAAATCGGCCCTTGAATGTGTTCTGTTATGGGTGTTTGATAATCAGGATGAACTATTATGGATGAATTTCCAACTTCTGTTGATTTAATCCTACCGCTACTAGACGATACCAGAGCACGAAGCCCTTCAAGCTGACTTGGTGAATATTCAGGGGGTTTCCCATGTAGTCTCAAGGATTTTCTTGGCAATTTCGCTGTGATCAAATATTTAACTAATCACATGCAAACAAAGAAATTTCAATGAAAACACCTAAGGCCTCTAAAAAACAAACAACTGAATCACACGCTTAAAAATATGGGAGTTCAAACCACACACAAACAGTAACTTCTCGTACTAAAAACACTAGTTGGTGATGAAATCCAACTTAGTAGAAATTTAATACAGAAAGGGTGGTTGGAACAGTTACCCCGATAACCTGCTTAATGAAACAGACTGGCACAAGTTTCCTCACAAAACCATCTCGTGTGAAGATAACCCCCCAGACAGTCCAAGTGAGTCTAGTCGACGTCTGCTCTAGGTACAGTGAGATCGTTCCTTCACCGTCACCTTAGGAAATAATCTTAAGTTTGTGGACACTAAGGTTACCAATAGTAACAAATATAACTGGGGGAACAGTCTACGATCCGATCTTACGCGCAAGGGCGGAGTAACAAAGCTCAATCCCCTTGAAGGTTCCTTGACATGGTTAATCTGAGGTTTACCGACAAGTGACCTCGGGCTCCTCGACAATGGTTAATCCGAGGTTTACCGTTTGTAATACGCGCAAAATCTTCTATCTTCCCCAATGAAACAAAATTGATTGTCTCAAAGGTTCGGACATGATCTCGTGATTGAATTCTTTAAGAGAAGCTTCCCAGATTATACAAATTACAATTGGGTTTATTTCCTACCGCAAGATTTGTCTACTTGTTTGTTTTACTACCTTGGAGAGTTAATTACTCCCTACTCCAAGATACTAGCCTAAGCTATGTTTGTGATAAGAGCCCTAGAAAATAAAAAGATTGCTAGATGGATTTTAATTAAGCGTTACTTTTAAGAGTTGTTTCTTAAGTCAATGGGTGCGGAAGTGAAACTCTGATGGTGTGAAAACTTGACTTCCAAAAACACTAAAAATGCACCTAAAAATGATAATCAGATCATTTCCTTTCAATGAAATTCTAATTAAGGAAAAGTTGGAGAATGCAATTCTTTTAATGAACAATTCCTTCTTTAAACATTAAGAGCAATTGAAAGAAAATATTTTTGTCTTTTCAGCAATAACTCAAAAATGAAACAAACTATCAAAGCTCATAAGAAAATCCTTTCACTTTAAAAAACTTGAAGCTACAAAACAAGTTTTCTTCAAAAGAGATCTACAAAATTCTATGAAAAACACTCAAAACTATCAAACTAATTCTGAGACCTACAAATTTTAATAATCTAATTGAATTAAAGCTTTAAGAAAAAAAAAATTGAATAAGGTTTTACTTAGCTATTCAGCAAACTAAGGATCTATTCGTTCAGAATAACAAACAGATCAAAAACACTCAATTATGTTTTTATAAAAAATGAAATTCAAAAACCAATAACAAAGTTTCTTTTCGAAGATTTGCAAAGAAACAGGCAACTCTATTTCTCAATAAAGGATGATTTCACAATCAGGTCGGATTCAGCAAAAGACAAAAGACCAATGTAATCTCAGGTATTTCAAACAGTCAATGCTTCGAATCGCTACAAAGACCAAGTGAAAGACAATCCAAAACGCAAAACTTCTAGAAAATCATCAAAACACCAATACTGCTAAGATTCATTCACAGAAAGCTTTTGACAGAAACAATCATCAATCTGGGTAGAAACCAAAAACTCTAAATCACAATAAAGATAAACTAAAGAAAGAAATCCAAAGTTTTTCAAAATTTTAACAGGGTCCGCAGGCTTGCATAAGTAACAGGTGCGGTACCGCACTGTTTACTAAAGAAAAAATGAGAAACTGCCCGCACTGTGCAAAAAAGGCAAAGTGCAGTCCTAGGAAAAATTAGAGAAAAACATAAAATATCTCAAAATTTTCAAAAACAGAGAAAACCTAAGCTACCCAGGCAGATGTCTATCAATCAAAAACTAGGAAAAACGTTTCCTCAAATCAAAATAAAAGAGAACCAAAAACAACAAGTTCTTTCCCCAGAGGAGTCACCAATTTGTTGGAGGATTAATCTGTCTTGCGGACAAGACCGATCTCCCTAGTACTAAAATTATCTAGCAACAAACATCCAAATAGACTAATCTTTCTCTAAGCATATACGATCCATGAAAAGCTCTATAGAGGTGTTAAGGACTTACCGTTTGTCCAATGCTTGTTTGAAGTCATTGTTGTCCTTCGCGCGCTTGAAGGAGTTTTCCTCGTAAACCTGCAGTCACAAACAAGAAAAACATTACATAGCACCTATATAGAAATCATCATAAACCATGCTTATCATAGTGATCAAGGAATCTATGAAATAAACCATCGATTGAAAGCTTATTGAGAAAAATGAGTATATTTGTATTAATTTCAAAAGAAGAAAATCCTTACAACCTGAGCCTTGATGTTGCATAGGACTTTCCGGGGTCCGAAGCAGGAATCTCCTTTACTTTGATAAGCTCTGCACTCCTCCAACCAAGACTAATAGAGGTATGTAATCTCTCCTCACAAAAGTCTTAATCAACTGAGTCTGAATCTCAACAACACTTAACTTCAAATATTCTAAAGCTTCAACTCCCTTTGAGGCTACCCAATGCCTCTTTTTATAGTAAAATAGAGGAGGTTTTCTGTTCCAACTATGAAGGGATAGAATCCTCCTTCAAAGGGATAAGCTCCTCACATCAAGGGGTTAGCTCCATAAGGTAAGGGATACATGCACCTCATAAGAGTGGTTCTATCACCGCAAGATATTTTCTGGAAGTTTCTAGAATTCACTTTTATTGAGCTTTTTGGAAATTACTTGCACCTTTTTGATCTTACAGGGGTCCGCACTTTTAACATAGATAAAGTGCGTTCAGGTTCGCAGGATAGCTGAACATTGGGTGTGGGACCGCAGGCAAGATAGCGAGAAAGTGCGATACCAAAGTTTAGCAGACTTTTAGGAAATTTTCTCTGATTTTCAAGGCTTGACATGAGGAAATGATATGTTAGACTTGCAAAGGGAGAATTATGAGTAATAATGAGCTCATACACATAGCAGAATGTCAGGATGACAATTTTCAGTGTAACAGTGTGCGTTGGAGTAGGGTCCGTTAGGACCACCAATTTGATAAAAATATAGTATTTTTTGTAAGTTTAAGTCATGCACACAGGTCTAGGGGATTTGGGGTGGGTCAAATCCCCTCATGAGTTGTAATGGGAAAAAGGGTAGACTAGGGGTCGAAAAATAGAATTTGCGGACCTTAGATGAGTGCAGGCTAAAGATATAAATACAAGTGTAGATTGAATGAGATAGGACAATTTTTGAAGGTTGAAGTATGTTTTTGTATGATTTTCTTAGCTATAAAGTGAATTTTCCTGGGTATAGAAGGCTCCTATTGGCTGTGTGCACGGAGACCTTAGTCCTGTTGTGCATGGACCCCACTCCATGCGTGTGTGGGTAGGGCTAAAGTATTGTAAGGATGTTCTGAACTATGAATAAATAAAGTCCTTTTTTGGGATAATTCCAAGTATCAAATTCATCGTTATTATGCTTTATGATTTGTTTCTGTGTATTGTCTCCATCACTACATTATCTGTGTTTGGATCAGTTGTGTAACTACTTATTTATCTCATATTAATGTTGAATGAATAGATATGTTACTATAAGAACATAATATATCCTTAATAAGTGTGTTAAAGGGATTGTGAGACCTTTATCCATGCACGAGCACGATAGATTGTGTAAGTTGACCTAGATATTCCTGTTTAGGGATTTCTGGTTAGGGTTCTGTTGCGAAGGGTTACGGGCTAGTATTATAAATCTAAAGACACCCACATCAATTAATTCTCTCTCAAGGCATGGAAACTTGGTTCCATCACCCCCCCATACTTATTTGGGTGACACTTTGACCTGTGCAAGTAGGTCATTGCCAAAATGACCAGTAGTAACAGGGTTTTGTTGGTTAAGATTAACTTTGAACCTGGGTCAAGACCACTCAAGCCAGCAAATGGTTTCTTTACTGTGACCAAGATCATTTTGAGAGTGATTGGGTGAAGTGGCAGCCATCAAAGCCTGAGTTAAAATACTAGTTTGAGAAGAAAATTCAAGAAATTTCCCTTAAGGAAAAAAGAAGTAAGAATTTTTCTACTGAAGAATGGAAACATGAGTATATTTTCACATAGGGTCATGAGATATTCTTTGTTACCTTTGCACAAGAATTACAAGATTGGTTATCAAGATTAGCTGAGTTCCAAAGTTGTTGGAAGGACGATAAGGTCACTTAGTGGACACCTGAGTTGATCCAACAATTAGAGCAGACTGAAAAGTCCATCACCCACACTGTAGATCACTAGGTTGACAACATTTTGGGTGTGTTTGTAATAGAGTTTGTAGTAGATCAGTTTGTGTCATATTATGAACCAGAAAGGAGGTTCTTCGGGCGACTGAGCCGTAAATTTATATGCTCTCTGCCTTTGCTAGTTAAGATGTTATTTGTGAAAATGTTGTTTTGTGCACCCACAATGAGTGAATAACCCCATATAAGCTAGAAAGCACAATGCACAGTGAAAATTATTATTGAGTTAATCAGAGAGGAGACATATCTGTATACAACCCTCTAAGAAACTCGCCTGACAGTGATATAGCAAGTGCTGAGGCTACCTGCGCCGGAGGTAGCACTCTTGCTATTCCATAGTTGAACTCGTGTAGATGTAAGACATATCTTACCCCACCACAACCACAACCATAAGGAGATATGGCTGCGCATATAAAACTGCTCACCTTCAAGGATGTGGGAGATGAGGACATGGATAGGTTTTGGCTGGTTGCCAATGTAGTATGGACTGCGCAGAATGTTAAAACTGATGTTGTAAAAAGAGTGCAAGGAGTTATGGAATTTGAATTCCATGCGTTAGATTGGTTTATGGGATATCTGAATTATCACATTGATCCCAGTGTTTCTTAGATTAAGGAACCTTTGAAACAACAATTCAGAAAGCCAAATTCTTACTCACAGTGTGTAACAGAGTTGAAGGAAATTAAGAAAGAACCAAATTAATATGTTTGGTAGGTCGATCAGCGGCTGAAGTGCACCATCAGCAAGGGAGGATTTATGTATGATGATAATCAGAATAAGGAATGGTTTATTTGAATGCCTTTTCCACATCTACACAGGCCTATGAATCAACAGAACATTTACTCTTAGGCTGAATCTCTGGAAGTCGCTATGAAATTGGAAGTTGTGCCCAGAGCAGATGATCAATTTGGAGCTCTACAAATCAAAAATCAGTTTGTAGAAATGCACTTGGAGATTCAACACCTGCGCAGATATAGGGGAAATGAAGTTGGCACAGATGTATGGTGTATATCATGTGAGGGTTCTAAGCACACAAAATACGAGTGCACTTTATTCTCAGATTACTTGAAAGTAGGAGGGCCAAATCCATTGTGCCCCAGGGATGCTAGAGGGCCAAGTGGTGCTCCCACACTATGGTATGTTGATTGTAGAGTAGTTGGATGGCACCATATGGAACATTGTCCTTGATTAGGAAGTTATGTGCCAGAGCTGAAGAAACAATGGTGTAGGCTTTTCTCTTTAGTCTATCACGATGAGTGCCATTGCGACACATTCGAGCTAATGATGGACAATTCCAACCTCTATAGGGTGCAGTCCGACCCATCTTCACTAGAATCTCCATCTAGGTGTGGAGGATCCCTAGTAAGAGAAATGGGGGCAGGGAGAGGTGGAGGCGCAGGTCGTGGACGGAAACAATTAATTTTCTATAACTGTGGAGATGTTGGATGATATATGTGTGATTTCCTAAACCCTGCGCGATAGCCTTGGAGGTACGATAGATAATTTTATCATGTGATTGAAGACTATCCTATTTTAATTAATAGAATACATGAAAAGAAACAACAAACACCTACGCAGAACATATAACTGGTTAAAGCTGAGTCATGTGATGACGATCCAAGTGTTAACATAATTACACGCATAATTTGCTGCTGCAACCAGAGGAGATGACAGAAGGAAGGTTGATGTAGAACCATTGATCAAGAAGGCTTCTGACAAGAAAGAAGGACTCAACCCACAAAAGGAAGAGGAGACTTTTATAGAACCGACGAAGAATTTTGTTGTTGCAGGTGCATCCACATCCAAGCCTATCATGGAATAAAATATTGATGATGAAGTTAAATATTTCCTACAATTTTGTATTAAGTTATTAGGAATTGCCTCTAACTGAGGCTAAGGTTGTGAAAAAGATTTATAAGAACAAGAAGAGAACTGGTCGGCATATGCATATGATTGTGAAAATTGGAGAGTATGAGATGGATCGATTAATCTTGGACTTAGGGTCTGATGCAAATGTGATACCAAAGAATACCTGGAAGAATCTGAGAGAACCAAAGTTGGAATGGTCCACCATTTAGATATGAATGGATAATCAGCATAAGATCCTTCTACTTGGAAAACTCGCACAGGTTCTGGTAGACATTGCTGGAGTAAATGTACGCGTATATTTTGAGGTGATACACATTGTTGACGATGGAGACCACTACCCTGTGCTGCTAGGGATGGACCAGGACATCGACTTGGGAGGCATCATTAATTTCAAGTGCTGGAGCATGATCTTTGAAAACGATGGCACCAAAGTGATAGTAAAATCTAGATCCGACATAAGGAAAAAGATATACAGAACCAATGCGTGAAGGACATGATGTCGACCATATCTACAAGCTAACTATTCGGGATGAGGATTGGATCAAACCTACACCTGATGGAATGCTGAATTGGAAAAATGATGGCTTCTGTTTCCGAGGTTCGGATGGGTTGATGGAGAGCTGGCATAATCGGTTACATGATGCTATGCACTGCGCTACCTGAAGATCACTAAAAATTTCATATGCATCTCCTCAGAGGTAAGATAATTACCCTTTATTGATGGTTACGATAGTGTTGTATTATTTTTGGAAAAATTGGAAAAGGTTTTCACAGAAGAACAGAGGTTCTAGGAATTTGATCTCACCATGTAGGCAACCCTAGAATGTTGGTGGGATACACATAAAGGAACCTTTAAGGACTAGGAGGAATGCAAAAAAATTATGAAGTTCCACTTTGAGCCGCCCATTACCCCACCAACTGAGCTTTTCTATTGTCAGGGTGACCCTAGAAAACATCTAGCCATATGGATGGAGGTTTGGAATGAGAAGACCTGGAACAAATTGGTTCACATGTTTTTCCATTCATTGGGGCCGATACATACTACATGGTATTTGGAAACAAATTTTCACTGAGGGACTCACCATTGGACTACAATGATTGACAGTTTTCTTTCAACCTTTGGTTTGGTTAGGGGATCAAAGGGATTGGATGAAGCCTTGTAGGATAGAGAAGCACTTGTATTTGATGACTCCTGGCCTTGGGTAGAATGCGTTTGTAATATCCCAAAAGTGATAATGTAGTAATACAAAAACAAAATAGTTTGAAACCACAAAAATGAACAAATAATCTAAATACACCATAAAATGACACAAAATAAATGAGCCATTTTATTAATAGGAGGTGGAAACACAAGTACAACAGTGCTCAAAATATAAGACACTCAACCCAAAGAAGAAGGCTATAATTACCCTGAAGTCTTCCCACAAGAGGGACTACATAACTGTTAGACTGCTGGAGGTTATACTGTGATGTACATGCTACAAATGTCGAGACTGCAACTATCGACTGAAAATAAAAGTGTAGATCTCGCAGTTCCAGAGCTCATATGATGCTTGTATTTCAGATCCGACCTGTATCATAAATACCCAAGATAGCCCAGAAACGATTTCCAGATCTAACAATCTTGGAAAATCACCCTCTTAGGCCCTACAACATATGACTCTTGGCTATGTAGATCTGAAGCATGAACTAATCATATGATGGCTGTAATATCATACAATAAGATCAATGGTTGAAGGGTTGATCCCTTCACTAGATCCACATGCTAAAAGCTCAACATCTATCTCCTCCTTCTTCCTCCACTGAAAGCAGCTACAGAATACACAACAACTATGTAAGTTGCATTTTCAAGGATGGAGAATCTATATCCTATTGCTAAATAATGCAAATCATATCAATAATTATGGAAACAATATGCCCAACGTGAATAAATGGTCCCTCACAATATTTCTAGTTGAAATACTGGAAACTTCCCTCCTCCAAAAGACCTACACGAGTGGACTACACAATCCCTTGTTGAATTGCTGCTACATGGAGGTCTGTGATGTTGGATAGAATGTTGGATATGAATATGCTTCTCCTGGAAGACTGACCTTGAAGCACAAAGTGAAAGGATGAATCATGCACTGGTTTCCTAGTTGAAATTTTAGAAAAAACCTCCTCCTCTAAAACCCTCAAGCAGGAATGTGTAATTCCTGATACTGAATGTGTTGTAGAGAGGGGTTGAATGTGGCACCAATTCTTAATGATGTATGGCAGCCTAGAAAAACCTTCCCAGAGTAGGCACTCTAAGTCCCCCATGGGTAAGGGTGGGATTTCTACTCGGAAACACCTGTGTGCTAAACAACATTGAAAACTTAGGTAAAGAACTGAAGCATGCATAGAAATGTCAAATGAAAAATTCATATCTAAACAGATCACAAATCAAAATCTAAATCCTTCCCTCTATTTTTTCCTTCATCTCCATTTTATGATTTGTGAGCCTTCCATAGCCCTATCCCACCTCATAACTGCACTGGACATGTGTCCACTAGCCTCCATGAAGATTGTGTTGTCTCTCCATGTTCTCTACCATTTATTCATTTAATTCCCACACCCTCCATGATGTGTGAATTATATGCACCACTTCTTCCACTATTTCATGATTAGTGTTCTATGATCTTACTTTTATCGCACCATGATTTCATTTGAATACCTCCATGATCTCCATGATCTTCTCATTAATGATCCATGGTCTCCACTCTTCCTGCATTAAGAAGTTGCTCCACTACTCCATAATGTAGATCTACTATCTAACTATCCACACACACACATCAAAAATTGGATTTTATTCATCTATGGGGTTTATGGGTCCCTCGACCCTCTTATTTACTTACTTAATTAAGAAAATTAAGAACTCTAATATTCCAATTAACTAATGGGAAAACTGGGAATATTACAGTCCTCCCCACAAAAATTTTGCTTGTCCTCAAGAAAATCAAAAAGTGGGTGCTACAATAATCCATCTCCCTCCAAATGGCATCCTCATATGGAAGGTCTCCCCATTTTCTAAAATGTGTAATGCATGCCCAGCTCCAATGCTGCCTCTCCATAATGTCTAGAATGGCCTCCAACTGAAAATTTAGATGCCTCTCATCTTCAATGAGTCTCCAAGTGGCCACCATATGCTATCCACGATCCTCCTCTATGTATGATATACATAAAGTGAAGTGGTATCTTCCCAAATTGGAAAGTCCCAACTCATAAACTATCTCTCCATCCCATGCTACATGAAGTGTATTGTACCTCTCCATGTTTCCATCCTGGGCCCTGTTGGCCTTGTTGGATCCAAGAATCACATCGACATGGTGCAAAATAATAAGTAGAAACATATGCATGAACATGTCAAATGTAAAACCATACTCTCCCAATAAAAACCACTGTAGTAAAGCCTTCTGTCGCCATGCCAAATCATCATTAAGCCAAGTGTGAGAGCCAAATTCTCTCAAGAGAAGCCACTCCAACAATGCCTCTTGTTTTCATGCCAAATCATCATCAACCCAAATATGAGAGCCATACTCTCTCAAAAGAAGCCACTACATCAATGCCTCTTGTTTCCATGCCACATCATCATCATACCAAGTATAATGACCATAATCTCCCAATAGAAGCCAGTTCATTAAGGCTTCATGTTTCCAACCTCTATCATCATCATGCAATGTATGGGATAAATTTAGCCCATACTCTCCAAAAATTAACCAAAGCAACAAGGATTCTTGCTGCTACGTTACATCATAATGATGAAATTAATAGAACAACAACATACTAATTGACATGTGGAATGTCATATCAGCCCAATACAAATAATCTCCCCACTACCACATCATGTGAGAGTTATGCAAAAAAAGTACATACATGGACATAAGATATGTCATGTGATGGCCAAACTATCTCAACAATAACTAGCATAGGCATGTCTTTTACTGTTGCATAACGTCAGTAATATACATGGTAATGATCATACAAATGTGAAATTTTGGGTAGTAACCATACTCACCCAAAAGCGGCTAGCATAGCCATGCTTCTTGTTGCCTTGTATCATAGATCTGCAAGTAGGTTGTCAACCCCTTGCTCATCCTCCTCATCAATCCATCCCATTGTGGATGATGAATCATGTCATGCTCAAATGTGGTATCTACCGAAGGTAGAATAACATTCTCCTCCATCTGATAACCTTTGCACTCCATGAGATGTTGAAGTGCACCTACCTTGAGGTTTCTCCATTAGATCCTCTCATCAATGGCCCAATCAAACCCATAAGGTTCCATACATGTTGTAGGTAGAAATTATTCTTTGAGATGTGATATGCTCATCAAGAAAACTCCATCTTGATAATGGAAAATTATTTCCATCATAAGATGTCTACCATCTATCATATGTCCCTCCAGTGCTTCATGAATAAAGCTTCCTTCGAAATTATCCAAGAAATAATGTGGCCCTCATCTCATCAATGATGCTCAGTGACAGCGCTATAGATCTACATGGTGATACATCTACTTTCTCATGGCCATACAGAATGCTGAACTCATAGCCCGACATTGTACTTAATAAGACTGTGCTCATCCCATATTTTTAAACTGCACACTTCAACACAAAGTGTTGGGTGTAGCTCAACAATGATAAAATAGGATATCTATACATTTCCTCCTTGATCAAGTCAAGGGTCCTGTGTGCAGTGACAATTTTCTTCTCCAAATCAGCAAGGTACTCTAATCCTTGGTTATGAAACCTCCCTGATGGCATGTTATCACAAATCTCAATATGAGGTACTGAAATAATATAAGATGAAAGTGTTTGAAATCCTTGGATAAGTTGAATCTTAGTAACATCTTGCAAAACTACAAGAGTTCCTCCAACCGGTGCAATGGCCTCTCCAACTACTGGTAATGGAAATAGATGCATATCTTCTACTGTACCATCGTTGGTAATTTCCTCCACCTCCTCATGCATCTCATGAATCATGCATGGGACTCCCAATGTCAAGATATCAAGACCATCTTGCAAAGATGAAAGTACTTCTGTAGCTAGTGGTGGTGGTAGGGGCTCCTGTTTCAGAGTGATAATGATAACATCTTCCTTTGGCTTCTCATGTACTATCTCATCAATGATGGGAAGTGTCTTTATGGGAAATGTCTCTGGTTTCCTTCTACCAAAATTCTTCTATAGTCATTGAAGGAAATATGCATTAGTCGTCACTTTGGCATGTGACAAATGACTGAACCACAAACCTTTTGCTTCACCCTCAAGGTACAACATTGCAATCTTAATAGCCTCTCTTTCTGCTACTAGGTATATCTGAAAGAATGCAGCTAACTCTTCCCTCCAAGCCTTCACTATGCTTATGGATGATCCATCAAATGTAGGCAAGAAGAATATATGCCTCTTTCTTCTATTGCTTCTGCGGGATCTCCTTCCTTCTTTGAGTTGTGAAACTTGTTGGAGAGTTACATTCTCCTTGAGTGCTCTAAGCTGTGATTTGTACTCCGAAAAATATTTTCTTAGGGTCCCATACTGCAAGTCTCCTCCATATTCACACCATACACCTTCCTTCTCAAAGAAAGTTGATCTAGTAGAATGTTGTGGAGCTCTTTGCCTTGTCGATTGTTTCTGTTGCTGATAGGAAGTGCTTGGACCTCCCTCATTATGAAATCTTCTTGGATCCTCCCTTTTTATTTCTATTTTAATTTTTTGGACCTCCTTGCAGAGATATTGCATAAATATAAAGAGAAGAGTGGAAAAACTGAAACCCTCCGTCATTGTAGATCACTACTTTCTGCTTCTTCTTTTGATGTTAAATATGAAGTGCCCAAGAGCTTAGCCAAAGATCATGATCTGATACCACTGTAATATCCCAAAAGGGAGAATGCAGTAATACAAAAACACAATATCTAGAAACCACAACAAAGAACAAATCATCTAAATACACCATAAAAATGCACATAATAGCTAAGCCATTTTATTAATAGGAGGTGGAAATACCAGTACAAAAGTGCTCAAAATATGAGACACTCAAGCCAAAGAAGAAGGCTAGAGTGAACCTAAAGTCTTCCCATAATAGGGACTACATAACTGTTGGACTCCTGGAGGTTATATTCCACTGTCCTTGTTGTAAATGTATAGAATGCAACTCCCGACTAAAAATAAAAGTGTAGATATAGTAGTTCTAGAGCTCATATGATGTCTGGATTTTAGATCCAGGCTCTATGATGAATACCCAAGATAACCCAGAAAGGATTTCTAGATATGACAATCTTGAAAGATCACCCTCCTAGGCCCTGCAACATATGACTACTGGGTATGCATATATGAAGCACGAAATGATCATATGATAGCTATAATATTATAGAATCAGATCAATTCCTGAATGGTTGATCCCTTCACTAGATCGTCAAGCTAAAAGTTAAACATATAACTCCTCCTTCCTCCTTCACTGAATGCACCTACTGAATACACAAAATATGAGTAAAATTGCATTGGAAAGGATGGATACTATATATCTTATTGCTAAATAATGAAAATAAGCTCGGGAATGGTGGAAAAAATATTCCCAAAATGAAGGAATGGTCACTCATAGGATCTCCAGCTGAAATATTGGAAAGTTCCCTCCTCCAATAGATCTAGAGGACTGGAATGCGTAATCCCTTGGGGAATTACTGCTGGATGGAGGTGTGTAATGTTGGCCTGACTTTGGGATATGAATATTTTTATCCTGGAATATTTACCTTGAATCACAAGGTGAAATGATGAATCCTCCACCAGTTTCGTAGCTGAAATTCTAGGAAGAACCTCTTCCTCTCAAACCCTCAAGCAGGAATGTGTAATTCGTAAGACTGAATGTGCTGTAGAGAGGGGTTGAATGTGGTGCCAATTCCTGATGATGTATGATATCCCAAAAGAACCTTCCCATAGTAGGCACTCAAATTCCCCTGTGGGTAAGGGTGGAGTTTCCGGTGGGAAACACTTGTGTGCTAAATAACACTACAGATTTCGCTAAAAAGTTGAAGCACGCGTAGAAATGTAAAATGAAAAATCCAGATCTAAACATATCACAAATAAAAATCTAAAGCTCGCCCTCTATTTTTTCCTTCATCTTCCTTTTATTCTTTGTGAGCATTCCATAGCCTTGGCTGACCTCATAAATGCGTTGCATATCTGGCCCCTAGCCTCCATGAAGACTGCGTTGTCTCTCCATTTTCTCCACCATCTCTCCATTTAATTCCCACTTCCTCCATCGTGTGTGCATTAGATGCACCACTTCATCCAATATTTCATAATTAGTGTTCTATGATCTTCCTTTTATTGCACCATGATCTCATTTGACTTCCTCCATGATCTCCATGATCTTCTCATTAATGATCCATGCTCTCCACTCTCCTTACATTAAGAAGTTGCTCCACTACTCCATAATGTAGATCTACTATCTAATTATCTACATACACGAATCATAAAGTGTATTTTATTAATATATGGGGTTTGTGGGTCCCTCCACCCTCTTATTTATTTATTGAATTAATAAAAGTAAAAACTCTGATATCCCAATTAACTAATGGGAAAATTGGGAATATTACACTATTGTGCCAGCATGGGAAGTGCAGCCGCAAGATATTGTTAATTGGAGGAACCTATCAGTAGAATACAATGAGGAAGACTCAAGAAATATCAAAATCCCTGAGTCCGAAGGGCAACGCACAATTGCATGGCCCTTATTGGGAATGGTGGATGTCACTAAGCCCCTGAAGTTGAAGGAAGTAAACATTGGGACAAAAGAACAACACAAGTTGGCCAAAATTGGAGATCATTGGGATAATGAAACAATGGGGAAGGTTGCGGAGCTACTAATAGAGTATCAAGATCTATTTCCCACAAATTTCTCTGAGCTCAAAGGAGTCGTAGGTGATTTGGGCATTATTAAAATCATGCTGAAACTAGATGAATGCCTTGTCAAGAAGAGACCATACCAAGTATAAGTAGAAATTTAAAGAGGAATTAGAGAATATGGTTGCTGCAGGAATCATTGAGAGTTTAGAGTAGTCTAATTGGGTGAGCCCAATGGTTGTTCAAGGAAATAAGACTAAGGGAGAGATAAGGTAAATTCCAAGTATAAGTATAAATTTAAAGAGGAATTAGAGAATATGGTTGTTGCAGGAATCATTGAGAGTGTAGAGTAGTCTAATTGGGTGAGCCCAATGGTTGTTCGAGGAAATAAGACTAAGGGAGAGATAAGGATTTGTGTAGTTCTGCGCAAGATGAACAATGCCTATGTCCATGAATCCTTCCCTACTCAATTTTCAGATGAGATCTTCGATAATGTGGGGGTACAAGAGGCTTATTCTTTTACTGATGGATTTTCAGGGTATCATCAGATTAGAATTGCGCCAGAAGACTGAAGCAAGACCACCTTTCCAACATAATGGGGGTCTTTCGAATACACATTCATGCCTTTCAGATTAAAGAATGCACTCACTATCTTCTCGTGTGTAGTATTGGTTGTGTTCAAATAATTTAGACACATGTTCTTCGAGGTGTATTTCGATGACTGGACTATCTTTGAACTCATAAAGAAGCATGCATCTAACCTATGCATGATGCTCGACACTTGTAGGAAGCATCAGATTTATCTTAGCTTGAGGAAATGCATACTCTACGTTCCATTTGGAATCTTGTTGGGCCATATTGTGTGTTAGCAAGGTTTGATAGTAGATCGAGCTAAGATTGCAGTTATCATAAACCTAGATGTCCCCACTAATGAAAAATAGATGTGTTCCATTTTGGGACACACCAAATATTACAGAAAATTCATTCAGGGCTATGATCTAATCACTACGCCTATGGAACATTTATTGAAGAAGGATGTGTCATTTTTTTGGGACGAGGAATGTGAGAAGAATTTTGAGCCGCTAAAGGAAAATATGGTTATGACACCTATTATAATATTCCCAGACTGGTCCAAGTTCTTCCATGTACATATGGATGCATCCAGTATAGCGCTTGGAGTTGTTTTGACGCAGCAGGGAGAAGGAGACATTGATCACCCTGTTGCTTTTTCCAATAGGAAGCTCTCTAGTGCAGAGCCCAACTACTCAACCATAGAAAGGGAAGGATTGGCCATGGTATATGCTCTGCAAAAATATAGGCACTATCTGTTAGGAGGGCACTTCAATATGTTCACTGACCATTCTTCTTTGAAATACCTGGTCAATAATACTGTGTTGGGGGGGAAGATTTTTAATGGCTGATGCTATTTGAGGAATATAATTTTGAAATCATTGTGAAGCCTCGTAGATTGAATGTTGGACCTGATCATCTATCACACATTGAAAATGGGGAGGAACCAACCAGTATGGAGGAGGGGATACCTGATGTGAAACTCTTTTCTATCAAGGTGGTTGATGAATAATTTTGTTATATCATTCAATTTCTGACCATTGGAAGTGCATCTGCTAAATATTCGGTACATCAAAAGAAGGAGTTGGTTTCATGCACAATTGATTTTACCCTCATTTCTGGTCAATTTTACAACTTGGGAGTAGATGAAGTACTAATAAGGTATGTTTTGGAGCATGAGGGACATGACATCTTGGTTGAGGCTCATGTAGGAGTGGTAGGAGGCCACTATGCAGGGAAGGTCACTTCACAGAAGGTGTTGCGTGCTGGGTTATGGTGGCCCACGCTGCACAGTGATGCACATCCATTCTGTCGGGCTTGTGATGCATGCAAAAGAAGAGGGAAGCCCTCGTGTAGAGATGAAATTCCCCTGCATCCTCTAATAGCCCTGCAGACCTTTCATAAATGGGCTATAGATTTTGTAGGACCTATAAATCCTCCTGGGAAGAAGACTCGCGCGCGCTACATCATCACTACCACAAGTTATGTAACCAGATGGGTAGAAGATAATCTATTCAAGGATTGTACCGCAAATACTACTACACATTTCATTTTGAATATATTATGACTAGGTTCAGGTGCCCAAAGATATCGATGAGTGATAGGGGTATGCACTTTTTTAATGAAACCATTGAAGCTCTGACAGAGGAATTTCAAATCCATCACTAGAAGAGTACTCCTTATCACCCTTAGGAAAATGGTGTTGCGGAAGCCTTTAACAAAATTTTGGAGAACACGCTCACAAATATATGTAATGTAAATCGGAATGATTGGGACGCATGCATCCATTTTTTGTTATGGGCTTATAGGACCACCTACAAGAATTTTACTGGGAAAAGACCGCTCAGGATGGTATATGGGAAAGAATTAATCATGCCAATGGAATGTATCATCCCAAGCATGTGCATTGCAGCATTCACTGATATGGTTGAGCCTGACATCATGGAGAAATGTCTTACACAACTGGTTTCAATAGAAGAGGATCGTTTCATCGCTAACTTCCATCAGCAAGTACAGAAGGTGTGCGAAAAGGCTTGGGATTATAGGAACATATGACAGAAGGTAATCAAAGAAGAAGATATGGTTTTTTTTATATGACATTTAGTTTACACACCATCCAGGGAAGTTCAGGAAACATTGGTTGGGGCCATATATTGTGAAAGAGATCATTGATGGAGGAGCGGTACACTTGGCCACGTTGCGTGGTGAGAGTCTTCTTGGGTATTTCAACAGAAGCCGACTGAATCCGTATATGGATAACCCCATGCCTACCAAATGACTATATGGCTAAATAATGGGAATCCACATGTTTTTATGTTGTGTAGAGGAAAGGTACAGACAAGTGCGACAAGGGCATAGAGGTAATGCGCAGCATGAGAAACTAGCTACTGGAATAGTAAAACTGGGTGAAAAAGCGATTTTACTGTTGAATGGAGTGGGTTTTATGCATCTAATGAGGAGATCTTATGGTATTTTTTACTATTTTTACGGGGGTAAGATTCATTTAATAAAGATCCAACCTTTTTTACCTCGGATCGCCTATAAAAGGAAGGGCACGAGTCATATTATGTTCCCATGTTTCCTGAGTATATTGTGCCTCGAGCTTATCTATGAAGTGCACTATGAATTTGTTTTTGAGCATTGTATCTCTTGCCGAGAGACCCCCACATCCGACATAAGAAATCCAAAGTTCATTTTTTGACCAAGAATGATGGCCACTAACCCTGAGAGCACGCCATCTAAAGAACACTCTGTGTCACTCACAACATCTACAAAGCTGGGATTTGATCATGTTCACGAAGTCATACCAGAGGTCCAAAAAGTCATGTCCATGCTGGCTAAATGAAAGGGAAAGCTGACCAAGGGTTCATCCTCCAAGCCGCGGACATCCCCTAGAAATGTTACATCCCTGTGCCAACCAATGAAGGATAGGTATCCTATCGGTGACCTTGCAAAAGACCTATGAGCGCCAATGAGGATGTCATGCTCATCGAGCCAATTTCCTAGCGGCTGAAGTATGTCAAGCCACGCAGACCATCTATTCACATTCAAAGGATGTAGATGTGGTGCAGGACTACCCACATGTGTCGTTAATCCCACAGGTCGTCCCTGTTAATGGAGACGTGTTTGGAAAAATCCCCCTTGTCAAATTTGATGATTCTGACATGGAGAACGAGGAGACGTCCCCTGGGATGACGCTTGAATACTACCTAGAGCACGTGTTATATGATGATGTTGTAAAGGTAGAATCTATTTCATGGGTGCATGGGATGAGCAATGTTGGGATCCTCAATTTGTAGAGGATTCCTCACTTTAGGAGGTACCCCATTACAATTTTCTGCGTGTACGATCTACTGGAATTAGTGCACAAGGGGTGCCTGTGGATCCAAGGTCAAATTGAAATTGACGCTGTGCTCATCCACTAGATCACCGACCTGCCCAAGAAGAGGCCTGATCCCATGGATATTTTTGAGAAGAGTAATGAGCTGAAGGTCGCTACAAAGGTGAAAAAGGACTACCATGTAGGACAAGACTCTGGGATGTTTCTGGTGCAACAGGTTGCAGACCAGACAGTCTACCTAGGAACCTTATTCCTTGGCTATAAAATGATGAACAAGTGTGGCCCTAAGGTAGTCCCTACCCATGTCATCGTGCTAGCGGGACAATGTGAGAAGGGGTTCAGCTACAACTGGTCCCAATACCTCTGCCAATAGTTTCTGGAGAACCTCCGCTAGGTGCAAGATGAAGGAAATACATTATGTTACTCTTGGTGATTACTCTTAATTACTTTGGTGTGTGGGATACGTTGGAGGGAATAGTCCTCCAAGAGGTGGAGCCTGGTGTGTGCGAAGGGGCACACTACGCAAATATGTGGGATTCACCCGATCGAAAAAGAGTGAAGGAGAATAAATTTTTTGGGTTTTACTTTAAGGTGCACTGGCAACAACTATACAGTCACAGCCAAGGCTTTCCTCAACTGCGTACGAGAAGTACCGAGGTATCGCATATTTTCAGGTAAGCATGCACCATGTGCAGATTCATGCGCACAACGACCCTATATGGTACAACTTTCCATTCATGGTGACATAGGAAGAGATTGACCAGGTCATTACGACCTGGCCAATAACATGGAAGGTTAGGCTTGGCTCCACCCATCCCATCATAGCTTCGACATTCAGAAAATAGACAACACTAGAGAGAAAATAAAAAGAAGCAGAGAAACGCACCGAAAAATATGCAGAGAGGGGCGTAGATAAAGATGTCGAAAAGGAGACCGAGAAGGAAAATGAGCAGGAGCCTGAAGGAGAAGTAGAGTTAGATCTTGGAGGCCTAGATGGTTTGGATGGTACTGGAGCTGAGTCTCCTAGAGGCACTAAACATGGCACTGAGACCCCCAAGGGTGAGCGTAATAAGAGGAAAGGCTCGAAGGTCCAAGGCACAGAAGATATCACCTAGATAGAAGACGACCTTGATAGGATGGCAGATGCAGTCACATCTACCTCTGAGATAGGTGGAAAACAATGAAAGAGAAGTACAACATTATTGTAAAAGAATTATAGTTAGGGTTGTAGGTGTTGCAGTTGAATACCGACAACATTCAGCGAGCACGAATCAAGTGAGGTAGCCAACAACTATGATCATCAGCATGAAGGATAACAATATTTTCTCCTTCTTGAGCGCAATAGTCATTTTCAAACAACACGAATTACACGCACAGGTGTATACCTTCCTAGAGGTTGGGATAGACTTGTCAAATTTTCCCATTGGTAAGCTGCATGTGATACAAATTATCATTACAGACGAGTTACAATGTAGGAAGGTGTGCATGCGCCAATAATTGACTGAAGATGAGAAGAAGGTCGCGGAGAAAACTGAAGAATCTCTTGAAGCTTAGACAACACAATAGGAAACTGTAGATGAACAAGCAGAATTATAACATCTGATCGATAAAATGTGTGGCTATCTTCCTGAAGTAGCCATTCCTACGTCAGATGCACCACAATTTAAAATCAAAATTTTTGTAGCAGCACTAAAAGCCTCTCGATCAAAAGTAAAAATAGTAAATACAGAGTTCGAGCAATAAATCACGGCGTCGCAAGCCAAGCTGCAGCAAAAAAATCCCCTAGAATCTCATGCACCCCATCAATTAAGTCTCTCTCAGGGTGTGGAAACGTGGTTCCAACACCCCCCCATACTCCTTCGGGTGAGACTTTGACTTGTGCAAGTAGGTCACTGCCAAAAGGACCAGTAGTAAGAGGGTTTTGTTTGCTAAGCTTAACTTTGAACCTAGGTCAGGACCCCTCAAGCCAACAGTGTGTGTCGTAGATTAGTTAATTTTATTATGAGTCTCTACTACTTTTCCTACTTACCTTGATTACTCTTGATCTACAATTATCGATGTTCCCTCAAAATTACATTAGATTTGCTGACGAAACTTGTCGTAGTACCAAAAATTTATCTTCCCTAGCTTCAGTCATTTATTTAACCACTTATGAGTTTTTTTATATTCATGGGATATGCCTTGGTCAAATAACAAAAAACATAGCAGAATATAGTGCAGCCATTGAGTTATTCTCTGATGCCATTGAATTTGGCATTCGACATTTGATTGTTAGGTTAGATTCAAAACTCATTGTATTAAATTTAAATGATGTTTATACAGTTAGAAGTACATCAATGCTAATAATGTTCTTAAGGATTCATCTCTTATAAAAACAACTTTATTACATCGAATATGAACACATTTCAAGAAATTCAAACACTTTAGCTGATGCATTGGCAAATCAAGTTTTAAATAGACATTTGAGACATTAAAGTAAAATAAAACAATATTTCATACATATTGAACACGATAACCAGAAAAGGAAAGTATTGGTCATCATTAGCTTAATAATAGTCTGCCAAATGTGTGTCAAAAAATATACATCATCCAAAGAAATAGGCTTCGAAAGCCTTTATTGTCTGAAGATGTTGATACAAAAAATTAAATGTAGCCCTAGAATGACTACGATCTGTCCATGATCATGATCATGGTAGAAGACTATATCATGTCACACACGACGCAAAAATCACCTCAACTACCTGATAGCCCTAACCACGTGCCTCTGGTACCGAAGCGGCAAGTCATATTTCCTAGTCTCTGGAATATATATTGTACACCTCTCCATGTTGTGCTCTAACTCAGTTAAGTCCTCTGCTACATCAAGCTATGATGTCATAGTTGCTATATGCTAGTCCCCTTGTCAGTCAAACCAACATAGTCCTGTTGGTCGGACTGGACCTACATATGCATTTACATTTGGACAATTAGCTTTGGATGCTTAAAAAAATAAAATTTTAAAAACAAAAAAACATCATGTGAGACATTTTTTACCTATGTCAGGCCATTTCATCCCAGTTGGAAGTGCCATGTCCAGGTTGCCCCTCTAATCCATCCCTACATGCTGGAAGTCCTCAACCATAAAAATTTGGCTTCTCAGCCAGACATAAAACTGAGTTGTATATCTAACAACTAGATCACCATTTCCACCATGGCGATCCATCAACTAAACCCACCACAACATGCATGGATCTGTAGGTCTTGTTAGATCTACCATATAATTCTATGGAATGAGCAGTGGAATCCTCTCTAGAGAAAATGATATAAGAATGGAACCAGAACTTAAATTCTTCATTTTACACTCCTTATCTGTAGTAAGTTGTCCCGTAATGTTGAAAACGACTCCCTCACATCAATCAAAGACAATTCCCTCTGAACACTCAACTGCAGTCTTCATATGGGAGTTGTTAACCACGGGAGGAGGTGCACTACCGCATAGTTCTAACTTTGAAGGAGATAATATTCAAATAAAGTCTCTGGATAGTTTTGATATATATTAACCCATCTTTGAGCACTTAATTTGGAATAAAATATCAACGCATGTAGGATACAATAGATTCTCCACCCGGCCTCTGGTGAAAAAAGGAAATATCACGTCCTCTACGGGACAATCCAGTGAGAAAGTAAATATCATCAGATTCAATAACAAGTCCATGATTGCCAATAACAAAACATTGTTCTTGGATATCCAAAACCCTCAATATCAAAGTCATTAGTTCCACTTGAGCTTTCATCCCTATAATGGATGATAATTTATAAAGACCACAATTTGAGAGTCTGCAAAGTTTTTGGATCATCTATGGCTTCTGCATCCCGAGTCTCATGCTCTCGTTCTCTCAACTCCAACATGAATTGTTCAGAACCCCTGAAAATGACAATTTAGGAATATGAGAACCTTGTGTGAGATAAATTTGAGGGGTTTTGAGGTTGTATTTTCCTGTTTTGAAAATATCACAGAACTTGATCAAATTTTCCTTATAGAAAACATGTTCTTTCACAATTCCTTAGGCGAAAAACCGTCCAACCAGTGTAGTTCTTTGTGTAAAAAAATTATCAGGGTGTGCTGCCTCGATGAAAAAAATTGAGCACTGCCACGAGAGATTTCTAAAATCATAAACCTCACTAAAAAACTTATTCGAAAAGCTAAAAATGAATTTCAAATGGTTCAAATTCAGGAAATGGAAGAGATATATTACATTTAAAAGACGGTTCATCGAATGGTTCACTGGTTTGCCCAATATCAACTCCAGACGTTTTGTGGTAAAAACCACTTGACTGCGCTCAAACTGTTGCAAAACTAAAATGATGAGAATAACTTACCTTTTTCAAATTTTATAAGTTTTTGGTAAGTAACATATTATTATTTTATGCCTTTAACCTATTAGAAGCCAAATTTTAAATTTTATTACCATATTGAAGAGAAATTATCATGATTTATTCAATATTTATGTGTAGAATACAGGTTGTGATGAAAAAATGAATTATTTTGATTGAGTAAACTTTTACCACTTTTTCGGACTCTCGAAAAACACGAAAAAGTGAAACCTTGGATTAATATTTTAAGCCCTTTTTGGACTCCCTAAACATGAAAAAATTTACAAGTACTTGACTATTTGAACTCGTTAAAATTAATGAACAATCATCTATTCAGTATAAGTTTACTCCTTTTTCAGGCCGAACTACACTATTTACGAAAAAGGTATACGTTGAATAAGCAAGGTCATTAGTGTTCTTTTCTGCATTATTTGGTCCTTTTATTTGGCTTGAGGGAATAAATTTATGAAAAATAACATTGTGGAGTTTACATATGTTTTTCTCCTGACTCCCTAAAAGTGAAAAACACTGAGTTTTACTTTCTCTGGATTCGTTAAATATCTATGCTGAAAGAGTTGATTGACTTTTTTTTCATTTCTTTTCAAACTCTATAAACATGAAAACATGGAACCGCTCCTTCCTAGGGTTCTTAAAAATACTTCAGAGGACTTATCTGAAGGATGAGCTTATATGACAAGGAAATGTTATCCTCCTCAAGCTTGACAACAATAAATAGGTATTTTCCAGTAATGGTGGGGGAGGGGGGCGTGGATTGCGAAAAGGTATTCACCTTTGTCTTTGATTTAAAAGAGACATGTCTCTCTTGAACATGGCACTCCATCACACTTTTTTGTAGTTTGGGTAATCAATTTTTCTAAAATTTAATCGAACCTCATCGAAACTATTCAACTATTTTTGGGTATTATCATTGAGTCAAATGCTACGAATTCAGTTGTCATGTCGTTATGTGTTCAAGATAAGTTCAAGATTAGTTGATATTCCTTTGAAAATTTAGCCTCCATTTGTGTTGGCCATCCCTAAGTCAGTCCTCGCAAAATCATTTCTTCAAGTTGACATAAAAGTTTAGTGTGATAGGCCCTCCAGCAACAAGTCACTTCCTATCAAATTCAACTCATTATCTAGGAATTTGATCCATAAGCCTTCTGAGTACCTTCAGGCTTGAATGCCCTAATTGAAGTTTCCTCACATTTTATGATGGGTTTTCATCATTGAACTTTGATAGAGCGACTCTATGTGTGTTCAACTATAGATCATCTAATCACACTTCATAGACTGTACAGAAGTACCTTGAGAGCCATTTTCATTTTTGGTTGTTTCTCTCGCACTTGTTACTGAATTTCATCATGAAACTATAATAAACTAGTTTCTACCATGTTTGACTAGATTCGTACTAATTGAGAGATGGAGACCAAGACCTTGGATATAATTTCATCCATCCAAGCTGTGAGGAGTTCTGTATTCATGATTGCGTAGACTAATTCATAACAGGTGGTTGCATCCATACTGTGTCTACTATTGATATGATTCTAGGCTATTTTTGTACCAGTACATTGAGTTAGTTTTAGTCTGAGAATGGGAATGCCTACCTTAGTGATGATTATATATATTTACATTGTAATCCATGAATTTTCATTGCAGTTTTCCAACTGGTGTCTCTAATAAAATATTTTGTATGATAAAGTGTTTCAATATTTTAATGACCTTCTAGACTTCACAATTTAGGGGGCTATATGTTACACATTATTTTTGTCACCATGACACTTGACAACTAAAATGAATCTATCGCCATCAATATTTATGTTCTAGTATACTCCTTTGTAATTCAAACATTCATATTCCTTGAATAAATCATGAATTTTTGGTAAAATAGCTCTTTTACCTCTTAAAGGTGACTTGCACATTTTTTGTAGTCAATTACCATGCATGTTTTGTTACTTCCATAAATTCCTGCTATGTTATATGATCTATTTTGCATGTGAAATTGAATCAAACTACAGTAAAAATAAAAATTAAATTATAGAAGGATAGTTGGGCGCATATATCCTAACTAGAAGCTTCAGAGTCATATCCGTTCGAGCCAAACCCCTCTAATCATGGACCTAACTCCCTTGGATCGTGGAACCCTAATCCCACTCTTTCTAGATCTCATCCATTTTTTCTAGATCTGAAAAGTCCTCCATTTATCCTATAAATTGAGTCGAGACTTCAGGGTTAAGGGAGTTCACTTATGGTAGTATTATGTTGGTAATTTTGATTGGGGAGATTATCACCCAAGGGTGAAGATTAGAGGCATTTGGGAGGAACCTTCAGGACATCAAGGTTTGGTTGTAAGGATTCTCTTTTATCCCTAAATAATACATTTGGGTACTTTTTCTCATTATATTGTCTTATTGAAATTATGAATGGTTTATGCTCATGTATTCATAGAGTTAATTTAAATTTCTAATCTCCTTTATCATTAGATTAAGTTGTTTTACAATATTATATTGCATATGCCTTTGATCATTTGTATGTTTGTGTTTGTACGTTTCTTCAAAGCATTGAGGAGCTACATCAAGATAGATTGTGGGATCTTCATCATGAATATAATTAAAGAGGTTAGAGAATCATCTTCTTACCTTATTTTAATAATATGAACAAAGTAGATTAGGGAAATATATATTCTTATGTTTGTTTTTTTTTTAGTTTTCCTTTAGGATTCTAGGGAGGTCACACTTTTTAGAAAGAGGGATTTATCTGTATAACTCTGTTTGCATCAGAAAGGTGCATGACCTGAGATATATAGTGCACAAGAAGACTACAGATAGTGAAAATCACGCCCAAAATTGATGCAACAGTGGATAATCATGTCATAGACAATCAAGCATCCATCATTGATATGGAAGGTAAGTTATCTAGAAATATTATTTCCACTTTAATTGATTTCAGCTCTAATTACAATTATGTCAGTATAGAGCTCATAGAGGAGGGTTGATTAGTCAAAGAAATGCTTGTGGAACCAGTGTAATTTCAAATAGAAACAAGAGTGAAGAGAAATATTAATTACTATGTGAAGTAATGTGATTTCAATATAAATTACATGCCAACATTTTTGTATCGAAACTTGTTTCCATTTGGAGTGTACAACGTACTATTGGGCACATATTGGTTGGATAAGAACCACCCTAAAGTGGATTTTTTTGAAAAATAAAATAGATTCTTAGATTTGTATTGAAAAAGAAGAGTTTTGTAGGGAAGGAGGAATGCTACCTCACTGAGGATTTTTACATCTATGCAAGCCAAGAGCATGAACATAAAGGAATGCATGTTGTTTGTAGTGCAAATTAAAAGTGTTAAGAATTCTAGCAACAATACTGTGAATGAGGAAAGTTAGTTTTTGAAAACATATCCTCTTTTGTGAGAGTATTTAGAAGTATTTCCAGTGGAGATTCCTGGATTTCTGCCTCATCATGAGATATATTTCTCTATTGAGTTTGTACCTGGGGTAGCACCAACATTCAAGGAACTTTACAAGATGAGAACTCATAAGTTGGTCGAGTTAAAATTGCAGCTAGAGGAGATTCTAGGAAAGGATTGCATAAGGTTGAGTGTGTCTCCATGGGGAGAACCCATGTTTCTTGTAAAGAAAAATGATGGAACCCTAATATTATCCATTTTCTATAGGAAATTAAACAAGGTGACCATAAAGGAAAGTTACCCATTTCCATGGATTGATGATCTATTTGATCAGCTATGGGGAGCAGTAGTTTTGTCCAAGATCGACTTGAGGTCAGGATATCACCAAGTGATGATTAAGAAGGAAGATAAGACCACATTCCAAAAAAAATATGGACACTATGAGTTAGTGGTGGTAAATTTTAGGCTTACTAATGCCCCAACCACTTTCAAGTGCTTAATGAATAGTGTGTTCTGTCCTTATTTGTAACATTTTGTCAACGTATTTGTTAATGAGATATTGGTGTATTCAAGGAATAAGTAAGAGCATGAGAAACAATTCGATGAATTGTTTCAGTTGTTGAGAAAGCATAAACTCAAAGTAAATATTAGCAAGCATGATTTCTTCTTGTCGATGATACATTTTTTGGGGCACATTGTCTCCAAGGAGGGGATATTATTTGATCTAGAGAATGTTAGGGCTATCTTGGAGAGGCCCACACCAAAAAAAGTGAATGAGTTTATATCATTAATGGGGTTGGAAGGCCAATATATGAGATTCATCAGAAACTTCTACAAGATAGGCCACCCTATAACAACCTTGCAAATGAAAGGAAGAAATTTGAATGGGCTACAGAGTGTGCAACCAGGTTTGAAAGACTGAAACAAATGCTCACTAATGCACCTATATTTATAATTGCAGGTCCAAGAAAGGATTTTGTGATTTTCACAGATTCATGCAAGGAGGTGCTTAGTGGAGTTGTGATGCAGGATTCCATTAGAGAATTTTTGAGGTAAAAAATGAGCCTAAAAAAAAATTGTACAGAAAAATTCTCCTTTATAAGATCCAATATGATTCAATATGATTATTTCAACCATGGGGGATGACTCAAAATTTTTGGAGTAAAATGGTAAAAATATTTTAAAAATAAAAAAATAAGAAACTACTTTTTCAACTCGTAGTTTCAACTTATCTCCCTACGGATTTAGTCAAATTTCAAGAAGGATAACTCGTTCGATGTAAAATTTAATTTTAAATGCAAGGAATTCCCATGTTGAATATTTTCGATGGACCCATACGACATGAAAAATGTGAATTAAATTAAAATAACATGAAAAAAAAGTGAAATACATGAAAAAATATGACTGAAATCATGCTTTTTTAATGTATTTCACATTTTTCATGTAGTAGGGTGCATCAAAAGTATGAAACATGGGTACTCTTCGGATGTAAAATTAATTTTTTCATCTAGCAACTTATCTCGCTCGAAATTTGCATAAAACCATAAGGACATAAGTTGGAAACATGAGTTGAAAAAGTAGTTTTTTATTTTTCCCCTTCAAAAATTGATAACGTAATCTAATATTATTTTATTATTTTCACTATTATTTTATAATATTCCATAGGAGGCGCATTTTAGACCTCAAATTTTCTCTAATGCATGAGTCCCAAAAATTTGGTGAGCATGAGACAAACTATGTAACTCATGACTTTGAGATAGTTGTCATTATTATTTCATTTGAGACATGGAAGCATTACCTCCTTGACATAAGATTCAAGCTCATGGAGGACTAAAGTACTTGTTTGATCAACGCAATTTGAATGTGAGACAATATCTGTCATTAGCTACACTTAGCGAATTTGACTTCAAAATGAAGTACATTAAAGGAAAGGAAAATTGAGTTGCAATGCATTTAGTAAAAATATTCACTTGAATATCCTCAGAGCTATGAGTTCTTATGGAGTCCATGTAGTAGAGCGGGAAAATCACGTAGGGAAATATGATGAAATTTATCAACATATAAAAGGAAAGCTACAAAAATTAGGTAAGAATGGAGTAGATGATGAACATCATCTGATAGATGATGGTTTAATTAGGCTCAAGAACATAATATATGCCCCAAACCATATTGTTGAATTAAAAATCCTCATCATGAGAGTTGCATACAAATCCATATTCTAGCCACCTAGGATACTAGTAGACTCATCACCAAATAGAAATTTTATTTCTGGAATAATATGAAAAATGAGGTGGTTAGCATTGTTGCTAAATGCATAGAGTGTCAACGAGTGAAATTTGAATGCAAGCATCCAGCTACTTTATTGCAGCCCATTTCCATTTTGGAAATGGAAGATGGTCTCTATGGATTTGATCGCATTTTCTTCCTAAACTTCCAGGCCACATGTTTTATTCATGGTGGTCATTGATAGATTTAGCACGATAGCTCATTTTGTAGTGGCCAGATCCACCAACTTGGCTACTGAGGTGGCAAAAATCATCATAGAGTAGATTTTTAGACTAGTTGGAGTTCCTAAAAAATTTATTTCAAACAGAGATGACACGTTCAATTCAATATTTTTGAAGGAAATATTTTCAATATTGGAGATTGAATTAGCATTCATTATAGCATATCATCCAAAGAAAGATGGGAATATAGAGAGTAAAATGAATTTTTGAGAACATGTTAATGATGTATGTAATGCACTAATAATATAACTGGGAAAAATATCTTCCAATTCTAGAGATTACATATAATAATAGGTGCAAAGAGTATTTGACCAACATGTGAGATAGCTGCAATAGTAGCACCAGCCAAGACCAACACGTTCCAGCATCGGGACCAGCTCCTTTCATTTTGGTTCACTCAGGGATTTGCATGTAGTGATGATATGCTCTAGATATTTTGGAAGAAATAAAATAATTTATGGGTTTGTAGTTTATTGGACTGTGTAGAGTGCCAATTGTGGCCTAACCAGTGTTTTTACTAAGATACATGCCCGGTTGACTTGAATCTATTGATTTTAGGCCGATATGTATGGTTTGTAGTGTTCGAACTAGCAGACACAGTGCACCTAGGGTGGTTTAAATACTAGGAATTTTTCTAACCTGTATCTCTTATTTATGACCTATATGTTTCTACGAGGTGTCGATGAGTTGGTAGGTACACAGATTCTTCAGGATCATACAATCTGCGGATTTCAAGGGTGGTGAAGGCAACAATCAATGGATTTTTTCTTCACTTTGGAACAAATGGGTTGACTCATTCATTATCTCATGACCTTGTAAGAGTTATAGCTTCCGCTTCTGCCATACATGGTGGAATATATCTGGGTGTGGGTGTTGCTACTGCTACAAATAAGGAACATAAAAAGTTCCACTTTTTTTGCCTGCTTAAATCAAATACACTATAACATATTTCTTAGGTTTCCTATTAATTTTTCATCTAACCTGTGGACTTATGCCCTGTGATTCTGGTATCCTTCTCAACCTTTCATGTGCAATCTTACATTGTACTAGATGTGAACTCTGTGATGCCAGTGGGGTAATGGAAATTATACTTTTACGATAACTTCTAGTTGTATTTTTTCTCAAATGTCCCATATTCATAACCTTACATTAACAATGTGAATTTGAATTACCTACATATTAAATATGGGCAGTACTTAATTTTTGGAGAAGGGGGTGGATTAGATCGTGGTATTTCTGGGTGGAATCACGCATTAAGTTTATTTTGGGCTATTTAATACTTAGTACATTCCCCATTTAATATGAATTAATGAGGGTTCCTACTTACAGTTCCATCAGATCCTAGTCCAAGTTGGTGAATGTTTACTCTCCCTCACAATGGGTACTCTTATTCCTTGGATATATCCACCTCACAACTCTATTGTATTGTCCTTTTTAGTGGTGATTTAACATATCCTGCTATCACTTGTTGGTTTCCAATACTTGGCTGTCAGCTGCATTGATTTGGCAGCGCCCTTGACCTACGGTGTATACCTACCTTCTTTTCATGCTCCGATTGCTAACATTACTTAGCTATATTTCATGTCTCTCTCATTGTTGTACATTTTTCTTCGGCCTGCATGGCCCAGATGGATGATCATCTAGCTTCCTTTGAAGTTGACCTATCATTACATGGCACATGCATTAATTCCACCTTGGAGGCTGAGGCTGGCTCTAGAATCCACCCACAGTTTGTTGTGGATCCAGGGCAGCTACACACGTGGATTGGAGCTTGCACTTTAGATGGCACTCATGAGGCTATCCATACTTAGGACATTCCTGCACACCAACTGCATCGGGGGTTTTCCATACAACAACTAGCCAAACCTTTGAAACTGACATATGAACATAGATTTCTCAGTTTTGGCTATGATGTTATGTGGGATCTATATAAAAGTATAATACATCGCACCCTCTTTTGTAGGTGGTATTTTTACATGGTGAAGGACCGTGACATTCATGAGTGGGCATGGGTTACCTGTTTGTCGATTTTGGGGTATTTTTCAAAGGTCGGTAGATTGATGAATGGGTGGAACAGTTTCAATTTTATATTACATTCGGACTTGGAATTTATTCTAAAGTTCCATTGGGTTCAGTGTTACACCATTTTTTGGTCATCTAACCTATTATCATTAGATGGACCCAAGTACACCATGTAAGACCAATTTTACCCTAAGTAAAATTGCTTTCACTATGTAGAATAACTTAATAAACCACATTTATTAGGTTGTTTATGGTCTAAACAGGAAACCCCAAAAGGAAATATTAAACAAACCTATTTTGTTTAATTTTCCTCATGGAATAATTAATTAAACCATAATTTAATTATTATTCCTAGTCATGTTTAACCCAAAAACAAAGAAATTAATTAGATAAACCTTGATTTATCTTATTATTTTCTAGGAATAATTATTTAAATCTTATTTAGATAATATTCCTTGTTAAATATGACCAAATCACCCACAAATAATTAAATAAATCATTATTTATTTGATTATCCTTCAACCACTTCCTTAAAAAGATAAATAAATAATTTATTTATTTATTATTGACAAATAAAGGGATTTGACCCAAGTCAAATGCTTTTTCCCTCCAACAAATATAATAAAATATTCCATAAAAGGTGGATCTAGATTTGGTTAACATTATTTTAATCATGCACCAAGATCTAGAATGACCAAATATTTTGTTATAAATAGGAGGGTTTTTCCTACCATTCTTCACCTTTTGTTGCCTATTAGATCACTCTGGATCTATACACTTGGTCACATTTTTCTACATTATTTGCTGTGTGAGCTCCCTTTGAGTTCTATCTTTGTCTGGGTTTTCTACAACAACAAGAGAGAGAGATTCTAGATCTGAAGTGCTGAGGACTTCCAAGAACCGATCCCATTGCGGAGAATTGGATACGCCTTCTTGTTTTCCTCCCAGGTGCCCTTAATACAAAAATTCTTTCAAAAATTGTTCTTGTCTTGTTTATTGGATATATGGAGCAAACCCTTCTTTTTACTGCTTAATGTCTTTCTATGCATAGATCTGGTTTTTTGCATCTCTTTTCTTGATCAACTAACTGCAAATCTGAAGATATTGGCAGCAACTTTTGATGTTAGGGCTATTATTTATGCATAGCTAAAGTGGTCTTATTTCGTACACTTCGACAAAGGATTCATACTAACATTCGGGGTAGGAGTTTCCTCTCTTTGCACCATTGGTAAATTGGTTTTAACCTGATGGGGGATATGCCCAAGAACCACCTGGTATGGGTGAAGTTGCAGGGCCTTCCTCTTTAATATTAGATGTGTCAGATATTGGACACCATCGAAAATTCAATTGGGTGCTTTATCTATGTTCACCCTAGATGCTTGGGAAACCAGGACAAGTGAGTTGCATGGTTACTGGTGGAATTGTCATTTTTGGGTAGCCTTTCGACTCATATTGATCTCTCTTGGGAACATTATGTCCATCGGCAGAGACTGGAATTCTGCAACATCATTTTTTGGTGTCTATTATGTCACAAAATGGGCCACCTGCTACATGCATGCCCCATAAGATTATTTCCATTGGGTTCTCTCCCACACCATGGTCCTCGGTGCGCCCTGCACTCCAGCGACTCAGCCCCATAATCCACTCCACATTGCCAACAATGTTTAGGTACAATAATGGCTCCTTTTCTCCCCCCTAGTTATTGAGTTTGTTCCTCACCCCCTCCTCCTCATCCCCTTAGCTCAAGCCCTTGTTGGTTGACCTCACCATCCACACAACCCTCTCATACACTGCCCCCACATCCTACCCACTCCCCTTGTCGTCCCTCCTTTTTCGAGCCTTCTTTGGATTCCCAAATTCCCCTTCATGCATCTATTTTATGCGCTCTAGGGCCTCCTTATGGCCCACTCAAATCTCCCATATCCCTTTCATGTGCTCCTTCTAGTGAGAGGAATGCACCTCTACTTGCGTCCCCCACTCCTCCACCCATGCCCTGACCCCTCCCTGACCTATCCCCCCATAATGTTGTAGGAAATGACCCTAGATTTTTTCTCTCGAACCCAAACATGGATTTGGAGCCATTGAATATCCATAATCGGGCGACCACTTCTCCTCCCTTCACTATCAACTACTCTCAGCTCGAAATGTTACTTTTTGAAAAAGAGGGGGTCATCGAATATACTCCAACAAGCAGGCATCTCCTGACCTTTCTGTCCATGATTTGGACTCCAAAAATCGCATAAACATTCCTATCACCACTATTTTAAAATGGTTACTTAGAGAACTGTCGCCTGACTAGGGGTTGATGTGATCAATTGCATTTCTTTCAACTTACGTGCCCTCGAGGACGATACTAAATTGTTATCCCTCCATAATTTTCTACTTTCTTGCTTTCCTTTTTTGGTGTTTATTCAGGAAACCATGACCTATTTGGACTGATTTTACTCATATTTTAGCTCTATCTTACCAGACTAGCACATGGTTGCGGTGGATTCTACGGACTTATCGAGTGGAGTGGTTGATATATGGGTCCTTGATTTTCCAACCTCTTGGTGTACAAGATCTTTTTTGGGATACCCCTCATAGGGTATATTCATGGATTTTTGTCTAGATTCCACTTCCTTAATATTTACACCCCATATTCAAATAGAGGGTCCTTCTTGAAAATAATGGATGATTGTTACATCATAAATATTGGCTCATTATTTGTTGCTGGATATTTAAACTACACTTTGTCTCAGGCCGAATGTTGGGGTCAGAATTGTCCCAACGATCCTTTGGCTGATTATATATCCAACATGTTTTCCTGAGCACCTCAAGGACATGAACTCTTGTACTATTTTTCCTACTTCGTATAGTGGCAGAATGGGGAATGGATATATTATGAAAATATTAGATCTTTTTTTTTTATCTAGAAAAATCTCCTAGAGTCTTGGGTGGCTGAGGTTATGATTTCTGACCACCATATGATCCTCCTCCAGTGGTGGTTTGAGCACTTGTTTCACGGTGTTCCTTTCAAATTTAACCTCTCATTGTTGGAGGATCCTGATTTTAATGCATTAGTGTCTGAATTCTAGAAGTCTTTCCCACCGAGGATCGATACCTTCCCGATGCTGCACATGACTATTACATTACAACTACTTAAATATTAGGTTCGAAATTTGGAACGCATCAAGAAAAAACATATGCTCGTGGAGCTATATTACATCATTCAAGAAACTAAGGACATATATAAGGTGATGGATGTCAAGATACACTTAGTGCATCAATGGGACAAAATAAAATTATTGGACGCTAGGAAGTGACAAATATTATTACACTAGGAATAGACTTGGCATTTAAGGAGTTATGCCATATGGCTACGGGAAGGGGAAAAAATAAAAAATGTTTTGACAATTGTGCCAATCAACAGATGCCAGCCAATGCTATCTATTAGATTAAAAATGAAATGGGATCATAGCTGCATACTACTAAGGATATTTAGAAAACGACGGTTTGAAGCTATGAATATTTATTTGGGAAGTGTCGGGGTTTCTATGTGGGGGAAAAATTATGGGATATCACATATTTTCCCCTCATGTTATTATTTGATGAAAATGAGGGAATCACTAGACCGGTATCGGCGGTGCAAATACAACTGTAACTGAGATCGTTTGCGCAGGACAAAAGCCTGAGGCCAGACAGGTGGATGGTGTAATTTCTCTCCTACTTCCATGATCTTTTGATACATAACTTACTTCTCATGGTGGACGAGTCGTGTATTTGGATACATACATGGAACTATTAATTCAAATTTCATTTCATTGATCCCAAAATCATCGAATAACTTCACTTTCCAGGATTTTTGTTACGTTTCTCTCTGCAATATAGCTTATAAAATCATTTTTTAAAATATTTTTCAGCGTGTTAAGCATTTACTCTCCCCACACATTATTTGGGAGAAGTATGGATTCTTTCACAATTGACTCATCGATGATGTTTTTTCTTCTTCTCAGGTGATTATTCATTCTATGCATTCTAAGAAAATGGAGGTGGTGGTGATGAAAGTCGACCTCTCGAAAGAATATGACTACGTCGACTAGGCTTTCTTTCATTTTATCTTAAATAAAATTGGTCTTACCAACGAGAAAATTGAATGGATTATGGGTGGCGTAACTACTGCACACCTCATTGTGTTGATTAAAAAAATTCCTTAACATTTCTTCAGATCTAGGCTGCAACTCCGATGGGGCTGCTCACTTTCGCCACTATTGTTTATACTCATTATGGATTGTCTCACCAACAAGATCCAGAGCGATTTATAAGGTGGAATTTTTAGGGGTATTAAGGTTATGTCGCATTAGGAGCCTTGACAAAGTTTTTTTGTTGACAACATACTTGTCTTTGGCATGCTCAAACTTCTGCAGTGGATACTCCTACATGAAATTATTGATCATTTCTAAAGCGCATATGGTATGTTGGAAAACGGGAGGAAATCTCAAATTTTATTTTCTAAGGGTGATTTGGCATTGATTTAGCAAGTTAGTGCAATTTACAACTTCAAATACAACCCACTAGAGGTTTGGTTCACTTACTTGTGCTTTCATTTAAAGCCAAACAATTATTAAAAAATAGATTGGCTCTGGTTGATCGATAAATACCATCGGAAACTGAATGTTCAGACTAAGTGTGGGCGTACCATGGGTGGACGATATATAATTGCACAGGTGGTATTACAAAACCTGGCTATTTTATGGGTACATCTCTACATCCTACCAGTGGCTATTATCAAAAATATCAGGGGTATTGTGTCATAATTGATTTCGATGGGCAAAGAAAATCAGAGGAAGTATCAACTTTCTAGTTGCAAAAGCATCACATCGCCCAAAGATCTAGGGGGTTGGGGAATTTTGGACATTGACATTTTTGGGTGGGTGCTCCTATTCAAATCAGTGTGGTGAGGCCTCTATATCATAGGGATCACACATACGGCACAATTTCAAAAGGGTCCGGATTCTATTTCTCAAGAAAATTATTTGGTCCTTTGGGGGAGGCGATAAAATAATTATTGGCATTGATGCCATTCGGGGTGTGGCAGGGGTACATATTTTTAGTCAACCCATATTATACAGGTTACATGCTTGGGACATTTTTTTATTATTCTAGGCCATAAAACATTGGCATGATGTTTCCTTGAACTGGTTGGTGGTAACAGAATTAGGCCTCCAGGGAGAACTCACTGTCAAATGGGAAACACTACAACATTGCTCGTAGTGTGTGGGTCTATTTCTAACTATGAGAGAGGATTACCTGACGTGGGGAAGTACACTTCCTGGAAAAATTCCTTGAGCTGCAGAGAGTTATAGATTTATATTTCCTATTATCTGTGGAGTTTAGACTACCAACTAGTTTGCCAAGGTATGGAATATGAAAATTCCACTTAAAGTCATAATTTTCTACTCTTTGGCTTGGAAAAATAGAAACTTAACATGGGATAATATTTGTAACCGTGGATACACTAGTCTTGGGAGATTACCACTTTGTAGCTGGGAGTTTGAAAACAACCAACACTTGTCTTTTCAGAGTCCTATTTTTGTGGAAATCTGGCATTACATTTTCTGAGCTCTTAAGTTTCATTGCAGGAATTTTTTACATATTGAAGATTATACTCATTTTTGGATGGTGTAGGGACACCTACATGGGGCCATCCCCTATTTTTCAACTATTATGTTTGGATGCATGGGAGAAAGGTTATATTTGAGGATGTTGTTGTTTCCTCCATCCGGGTGGCTCAGAAAATAATTATTTGATGGAGGGGCATATGCATGATCTTCCCTCCTTCGAGGGACATCTGCCTTTTCTTATTGCCTCATCCAATCAATTATCCCATATATTTCTTCGATGGGGTGACATAATATAATATTTGTGGGTGTGGGGTTTCTCTCAAGCTCAATCTGAGATGCCACTACAAGCTATATTGGAATGGGGACAATGGTAGTAACACTCAAGCTAAAGTGATTTATTTATGGGGGCTATTATTGTTCTCAAGCCAATTTTACATTGATGCAATGCCTGCTTATGGGGACTCATAGTTCATCATCAACTTCATGACCTCAAACAATGGTTTTTACCCTCCACTTCTTACACATTGGATGGATAGGATTTATATTCCTTAGGACTCCAACAATATTAATTTTCAACATATTGATCAAGAGAAAAACACTAGGGTTGATAGATTGTCAAATATGGGACTCTTGGGGTCATTTGGCAGTGTTCACTACATTCTCTATGAGGCAAACACTATCTGCACAAAGGGAATCATCCATTTTCCTTGGCTACCTTATCTTGCCACATATCTTGTCTATGAGGGTCAAATTTACATATTCTTGACTCGAGGAGGTATTTGGGCTAGGATATTAGTTTTTTTCTATACATATTTATGTTTTCCAATGTTTTCCCTTTCTCTATCACCCCTCTGGTATAGTTTCTTTCATCTGTATCAGATAGTATTTGTGGCGAGGGGTCTAATGATGTGCAATGGCGGAATACATGTCCTTGGGTCGTAGGTTTCATTTACTATGGTCTAGCTTTTGATTTTTGTAAATATTCCTTTTTTCTACATGGGGACATTCTACCATATGTTTTTTGTTGTTTCCATTTGGCACTATACATGTTTTTGGGAGGTCTGTCTCTATGTATTGGAATCTTTCAGGATCTATCTACATGATCTTACATTTTCCTCATTATATGATCTAGACCTTTGTACTGGTACATAATATAAACCAACATATTTTTTCTAATGAAAAAAGGTACCAAGTGTCTTTAAAGATGATCCCATTTGAGGCATTGCATGGAAGGATTTTTAATACTATTATTAACCGTAGTGATGCAGCGAGTGAGGTCTTTATCCTATGTAATATGTTAAAATAGATGGAGAAACAAATGAAAGTTATTAGGAAGAATTTAAAGTGATAATACGACAGACAAAAGAGCTATGATCAACAAGATAGGGTGCATAAAGAGTTCCATGTTGGGGAACATGTTTACTTGAGAATTACACCCAAAAAAAGATCCTTAAGGATTGGATCATGTGTTAAGATTGCACCATTTCCCATCTTCAATAAAAATCTATGATAATTTTTCTTGTGCATAGTGTTATATGAGTTTCAAGTGTAAGTATGAATTAATGTTATGTTATTTCTTCCATGACTAGACCTGGTTCATTTTTGTTAATATGTCGAATAGCTAGTTATGATCCATATGAGGATGTATGGATGGATATGAACGTTTCATGTGATTATTGACCTCATGCTAACATGTTGTTGCATGAATTTTTCACCCATGATAGTGTTGATATTGAAATGGTTGAGCAATGAAGTTAATTGTTGCTATGGACTAACTGTCATTTTGTGATGTTTTATTGCTAAGACCTGAACAAGCCTTATAAGGGGTTCTTGTTTAATTGTTGTTGATAACCCTCATAGTTTCATCTTATTTCATGTATATGGGTATATGCAGGGGGGACGCTAAGATCCTCTTTTTTCATTGTTCACCTGGTGAGACATAACATTAAGTAAGGTAGAATTCATGTTGTGGAAGAGTTTTTTTGTTCTCTGTGTTCATACAAAGAATTTCTTTTAAAAGTGGTTATGTTTTCGTGACTTTACTTGATCTAATGTCCATCAAGTGTCCTTCATATTTTCCATGGAGTTCAACGGACTGAAGTGCTGCTGACAGTGCTTAAAATGCTTGAGAAGAAAACACAACAAAATTGTGACGGAAGCAGTGTCTGAAAATCTAGAAAACACAAAATATGGCTATGAACTTCAGTTTCTGGATCACAGGTTATAGGTTAGGAGGTCATATAGGTGGCTCGAAACATAGTGAGCCTATAGTAGATGTGGGTTGGTCTAATTCTGGAATTACTAGAAGTCAGGAGGTATGCAATGATGGATTTCGAGGGTGGGGACTAACCTCGTTCCAGTAAGTTATCATGCTAGGAATGAGTTTCGACCCCGACTTAGGTTGGAGGTCGAGGGTTGGGCCAGGAAATAAAAGTTCCTAGGGAAACTAGTAAGTAGCACCAACTTCCGACTGGTATTTTAGTCTGATTGCAATGTGACCTATCCATGATAACGGTGCCTATGGTCACCTACTGCATAGGCCATTGGATGGTTTCCATGTGCAGGGTAAGGTCATGTGAAAGGTGAGAAAATATTATCTTTAACAACTCATAAATCTCAATCTACAAGCCAGATTTAGACAAATCTTATATCATTGGAATCATGTCAATGAGTCGATCATAATAATGGTGTTGGATTGAAGTATTAAGAAAGTTTCGAAAAAATGTATTTTTGGAGTTGCATCCTTATACTATCTACCTCCTTATAACTCTTGATGGATTAAGCAGTTGGGCGATGGGAATATTACAAATCTCTTAGGTTAAGTGAAGTCATAAATCCCACTTAACTATTAGTTTCAATTATTTTTACAAATAAATCACTAAACTAACATATTTATTTTTAAAAGTTTTGAGTCTATTTAATCTTATAATCTTAAGTTATTAAATCAATGAATTCACTAAGAGAAAACTCATATCATATTTGACAATATTATTCTTTGATTTTTATGGTATATCAACTATATTATAAAAAATATTTATGATATAAAAAAAATAATGTATATTTATTTTCCTTACCCTCAACCTATAATTCAACACTTCTTCATTACATAATTTAGTTGTGTTTTATAAATAGGAGTTTTCATTTCAAAATTGAAATGAATTGGGTTCTTCATGAGACACTTTACAAGCTCTATACCACCTTGATCAAATGATAAAATCTCATTTCTTTCTAAAAGACCATACAATGACATGAAAATGATCCTGGGTTGAAACAAAATTCCCTTCACACATCTGATTAATGTTATTTTGTTTTAAGTTCTGTCCATGAACTCAAAAATGACATCAAAGTGATCGTGGGTTGAAACAACAATGTCGTTCATGCATGTGATTAGAACCATTATTTTTTCAGCTTTATTCATCAACTCCTTCAACAAGGCTTCCAGGCATGCCAGACATCTGCTTCGTGTCACTAAAATAAGAGCTACTATTTTGGAAATTAATTCCAACTACAATCTGAGTAGAAGGACAATGAACCATCAGTTTTCAATTTGAAGGCAAAGGACAACAACAACATAGATTATTATTATTTTTTTGCACTCCACTGTGCATTGAAACCCTGTGTTTAAAACCCTGTAAATCCATTTTTTTTCTATATGGCCGTAGCCCTTCTCCGCAGTGAAATTCGTGATTTAAACCATGCAACCCCCCCCATTTAACCCACAACACCTACCCGCATTAAAATCACACCAACCATTTTAGCTCGCACCATTTCCTTTGAATTTGAAATGGTCCACGTCACTTCCATGGAGCCCACAATTCCACGTTGCTATCCCCTTAACCAGTCAACAGTTATCGTGCTCCCTTGAGGACTCGTCATCACACTCCAAACCTTTGCGATAAGTCGTCCCCACAATTTCCATGTCAATAGTCTGTCGACCAATCAAATTCATATCGCATATATTGGTGCAAACTTCACCAATGCTCCAAAACGTTGGAATAAGTGTTGACCCACCATCGCCAGTCAAAAGCGCTAAACCAATAGGAGTGTTTCCCAGAATTTGGGTGCACAGTTAGCAAGTTCTTATATGGATGCGATAACTTATTTAAATGTTTTGTTTATAATTTGAAGTCCATGAAATGTATAAGGTTTTAGAACCTTAGGTTTAATGTTATATATTTTTTAATATGCCACAACATGTTTTAGTTTTAAAACTTAGGATTATATGTTTTATAATATATATTGTAAACATTAACATTTACAATATATATAAACATTGTAATGTAACGCTGTGTGAGATATACAATGAATGTAATACTGTGTTATATGCCAAGAGCAGTGAGACTGCAAAAAATGTGTGCGTAGTAGTGAAGGCAATAAGAAAAGAGATAGAGAGCAAGAGCGCTGTGTGTTCATAGCAACCAAGTGCATTTTTGTAAATCCAGAACTCTAGTTCTGAGGAAAGAAGAATTTATTTTTGTAACAGTTTAAAAGTTTTTAATGAAATAGAGTTTTACTCCATCTTTGTGTGCACATTGTTTTTACTTCTATCTCTGTGTTAGAAGAGGAACTTTTATTTCCTCTTTGTTGTTAAGGAGTAACTAGAAATTCAAACATGGTATTGCAGCTTGTCTAGGCTCTCAGTATTTGCTGAAGAAGCTAAAGGAAGAAGAAGTTTGTTGAATTTTTCTCCAGCAGTGTGAAGGTTCAGCAATGTCAAGTATTTATCAAAACAATTTTTTTTTGTTTGAAGATTAGAGTCCAAAGAGTTGTAAAAGGAAGTCTTTTAGAGACAGAGTTTATCTCTCAGCAGTGAGAAAGATTTGTTTAAAGAAACCCAATCATGTTTTAGCATAGTTCTATAAGCTAGCTATGGCGTGAACCACCACAATCACGAGTATGGGAAATACTCAACTCCCACAGTTCAATGGGAGGAAATATGGCTATTGGGCAATCACAATGAGAGCCATGTTTGCCTTTCAATATTTATTGGAGCTAGTTGAAGATGGTTTAGAAGAACCAGTAGATGAATAAACATTTAATGCCTTAAAACAGTTAGAGAAATATTTGCTGAAGAGTAATAGAAAAGGGGACTCAAAATCCCTATTCTATCTCTATCAGGAAGTGCATGAAAGCATATTTCCAAGAATTGCAGTAGCAAAGAATTCCATGGATGCATGGGATACCCTCCAGACATCCTATCAAGTAATTAAGAAGGTAAAGACAACAAAGATTCAATTAATGAGAAGATATTTTGGAGTCATTTGCATGAAAGAGTATGATACAATAGACTCATTCTTCACATTGTTGATTGGGTTCGTTACCCAAATGAGATCTCATGGAGAGACAATAGAAGAAAGAAGAATAGTGGAGAAAGTATTGAGAAGCTTACCCTCAAGATTTGATGTGATAGTAACAACCATTGAAGAGACAAAATATCTCTCAATGTTTTCTATTGATGAGCTTCATGCATCGTTGATGACACGTGAACAAAGATTGAGAAAAACAACAAAATTATCTTTGGAGCATGCCTTCAAGACCCAAATGTCCTTTTGAAGAGGAATAGGTCAAGGTAGAACAAAGTACAAAGGAAAAGTTAGAGTCAGAAACCAAAACAGAGGAAGAAACAACCCTACAAGTACTAGTGGAAGGGGCAGCAACCAAAGTCTTAATCAAAGCCAAGGTAGCAGCCAACAAGTTGGACAAAATCAAGCACATGAAAAAAGGTATGATAAATCCCAAGTCCAATGTCATTATGGTAAGAAGTATGGGAATTATGCCAATTAATTTTGGAAGAAAGAGAGTGACATGGGTAGTAGATCGACTGCAAAGTTTACTAAAAAAACTCTGAGTCAAGAAAAATTGTTTTTAGCATGTAATCTGACTGAAGAGAAAAATGAAGATATATGGCTTTTAGATTCAGGATGTAGCAACCATATGACTGGAAACATTTCTATGTTTTCTATGTTAGATGAAAATGTGAAGTCTCAAGTAACATTGGGAACAGATTGTACAGTCTCTATCATGGGAAAATGCAGAGTGAGTGTTTTAACAAAGAAAGGAGAAAAGAGAACCATATCAGATGTATACTATGTACCTGGTATGAAGTGTAACCTTCTGAGCATTAGAGAACTCATTTAGAAAGGCTACAATGTATTCTTTGAATATGATGTATGTACCATCATGGACATACCACCAAGCGAGAAGAGGATTGCACAAGTGAATATGTCAAGAAAGAGAATGTTTCCTCTCAAGATGAGAGAAGATTTGAAGAAAGGAGATGCAATGGTAGCAGTGACACAAGAGACATTCCAAAGAGAAGCAAAAGATGAAAACCAATTATTGAATTTCAGATTTGGACATCTCAACTTTGGAGGTCTGAATTTGTTGCACAGAAAAGGAATGGTAAAGGGTTTACCATTGATTGAAAAGTCGGACAACCTATGTGAAGGCTACATCTTGGGCAAAAAACATAGAGAAAGCTTTCCATCAGGAAAGAGCATAAGGGAAAAATCACCCTTAGAAATAATCCATTCTGATTTTTGTGGGCCAATGAAAACACCATTATTAGCAGATAGCCACAATGTGCTGACCATTATTGATAATTACATAAGAAAAACATGGGTATACTTTTTGAAGTTGAAAAGTGAAGTGTTTGAGAAATTCTACCACTTTAAGGCTCTTGTAGAGAATCAAAGTGGGCAGCATATTAAAATCCTTAGGATAGAAAAAGGAGGTGAATATATCTCCAAATAATTTCTCCGTTTTTGCAGAGAAAATGGGATTCATAAGCAATTTACAACAAAGTAAACACCACAAAAAAATGGAATTGCTGAAAGGAAAAACAGAACCATCATGGATATGGTAAGAATTATGTTGAAGGCAAAACTTTTGTCGAATGAATATTGGGATGAATCTGTACATTGTGAAACATATGTTTTGAATAGATGTCCAACAAAGAGTGTTATGAACAGAGTTGCAGAAGAAGCATGGAGTGGCATAAAACAATTTGTCACCCACGTGAGAGTATTTGGATGTGTGGCTTATGCACATATTCCATATCAACTAAGGAAGAAGTTGGACAATAAGGGGGAGAAACGCATATTTTTTAGATATAGTGAAGAATCCAAGGCATATAGATTGTATAACCCATCTACCAAGAAGTTTATGATAAGCAGAGATGTACATTTTATTGAAGAAAAAACTTGGGATGGAAGAATTGAGAAAACAATGAATGTAAAAACCTATTTGCCTCATGATGAAAATGAGGAAGAAATGGTTGAAATAAATACCTCATTAGCAACACCACCTCCACCAATGCAAGGAAAACAAGGGATACCACAAGTAGGTATGAGAACACTTTTGAGAAGTGATGACAGTGCTTCTCCAAGCACATCACAAGGAGTAGATTTGAGTGCTTCTACAAGTACAAGTTTACAAGTGAAAGCGAAACCATATTCAGAAACCTGAATAAAATTTATGAGCAAGAAGAAGGTATGAAGATCTTCTTCATTTTGAAGAAGTTGTGAAAGATAAGAAATGGATAGATGCTATGGATGAAGAAATAAATGCAATAGAGAAGAATAAAACATGGGAACTAGTTGATCTCCCGAAAAGAAAAGAAGTAATTGTAGTGAAATGGGTTTATAAGACCAAAAGAAATGTTGAACATAATATTGAAAGGCACAAGGCCAGACTTGTTTTCGAAGGCTACAATCAACAACAAGGAAGAGACTATGAGGAAAATTTTGCACGAGTTGCAAGAATGAAAACAGTAAGAGAAGTGTTATACATAGCAATACAACATAAGTGGAAAGTTTATGAAATGGATGTGAAATAAACATTCCTGAATGGATTATTGATGAAAGAGGTTTATGTTAAACAACCTCTGGCCTATGAGAAAGAAGGGCAAGAGCACAAGGTATGCAAGTTGAAGAATTCTCTATATCGGCTAAAACAAGCACTAAGATCATGGTATAGTAGAATAGATGTCGATCTACAGGAAAATGGGTTTGATAAATGTGAAAGAGAACCCACATTATACATCAAAGAAAAAGATGGTAAGATTCTCATTGTTGTTTTATATTTTGATGATGTGATATTCACAGGTAATGATTCTTATTTCATTGAAAATTTTAAAAAAATCATGAAAAAAAAAATTGAGATGAATGATATGGGATTGCAGAGATACTTCTTAGGAATAGAAGTAGAGAAAAATGAAAATAATATTTTTATTTCTCAAGAAAAATATGTAAAAGAAGTTTTGGAAAGATTTAACATGCAGGATTGCAAGGCAGCAATTGCTCCTACAGTGATAGGATTGAAGTTGAGCAAAGAAGACAGCAACAAGGATTTTGATCTAAGTTTGTATAAGAGCATAGTTGAAAGTCTTATGTATTTGATTGCAACTAGGCCAGATATTATACATGTTGTAAGCTTAATTTCAAGATTTATGGAAAGGCCAAAGGAGGCGCATTAACAAGCATCAAAGAGAATTCTGAGGTATGTGAAAGGAACAAAGAGGTATTGTATTTTATACACCTCTTAAGAAAATTTAGAATTAATTGGATATATTGACAATGATTGTTCTGGAAGTATAGATGACAGGAAAAACACCTCTAGATAATTTTTCATATGGGATCAGGAGCCATCTCATGAGCTTCTAAGAAATAGCCAATTGTGGCTTTATCAACAATAGAGGCAAAATATGTGGCAGCTACAGTAGTAGCATGTGAAGCAGTTTGGATGAGGAGAATGTTGAAAAGTTTGTGTCATGAACAGGTAAAAGGAACAATAGTTTATTGTGAGAATAGCTCAGTTATAGCTTTATCCAAGAATTCAGTGTTTCATAAGAGGACAAGACACATTGACATAAAGTATCACTACATCGAAGAGTTAGTGAGCAATGGAGAAATTATTTTGCAACACTGCAGAACAGAAGAGAAGTTTGATGATATTTTAACAAAACCATTGGGGCAGAAAAGTTTTAATTATCTAAGAAAATATTTGGGTATGCAAGAGAATAGTAGTTGCAATTAAGGGAGAGTGCTTGAAATTAATTCCAACTGCAGTCTGAGCAGAAGGACAATAAACCATTAGTTTTCAATTTGAAGGCAAACGACAATAGCAACATAATTTTTTTGTTTTTGTTTGCACTGCTTCGCACATTGAAACCTTGTGTTTAAAAACCTGCAAATCCATTTTTTGTCTATATGGCCGTAGCCCTTCTCCGCAGTGAAATCCATGGTTTAAACCATGCAACCCCGCCATTTAACCCACATCACCTACCTACATTAAACACCCACCAACCATGTTAACTCGCACCATTTTCTTTGAATTTGAAATGGTCCACGTCATTTCCGTGGAGCCCATAATTCCACGTCGCTATCCCCTTAACCAATCAACGCTTATTGCGCTCCCTTGAGGCCTCATCATCACACTCCAAACCTTTGGGATAAGCTACCCCCACCACTGCCATGTCAACAGTCCATCGACCAATCACATGCATATCGCATAGATTGGTGCATATGTCACCGATGCTTCAAAACCTTGCGATAAGTATTGGCCCACCATCGCCACACCAAAAGCGCTCAACCAATAGGAGCGTTTCGCATCGTTTGAGTGCATAGTCAGTGAGCGCTTAAATGGATGTGATAACTTGTTGAAATTTTTTGTTTATAATTTAAAGTCCACAAAATATATAAGGTTTTAGAACCTTAGGCTTAATGTTACATATGTTTTAATATGCCATGACATGTTTTAGTTTTAAAAATTATGACTATATGTTTTATAATATATATTGTAAACATTAATGTTTACAATATATATAAACATTGTAATGTAACGTTGTATGAGATATAAAATGAATGTAAGACTCTGTTATATGCCGAGAGCAGTGACACTGCAAAAACTGTGTTCGTAGCAGTGAAAGCAATAAGCAAAGAGACAAACAGCAACAACTTTGTGCGTTCGTAGCAGCCAAGAGCATTTTTGTAAATCCAGAACTGTCGTTCTAAGGAAAGAAAATTTTCATTTTCTAACAGTTTAAGAGTTTTTAATGAAATAGATTTTTACTCCATCTCTCTGCACATGTTTTTATTGTTATCTGTATATTAGAAGATAAACTTTTATTTCCTCTCTATTGTTAAGGAATAACCAGAAATTCTAACATTCTACTAAGCCAGCGTTATGTATTACAAAATTGTTTTGAAACCTAATACTATTTGTCACGATAAATACCCGAAGATTATCAATCAAGTTGTTTAAAGGGTTTATCAGTTGGGGAACTGTTTCTATATTTCATTTATGTGGGTAATATTCAAAAAGGAAACGACGCTAGTTGGCGTTGTTAACCGAAAGGGTGGAAATCGGGATCTTTCTAAGTTTAGCTAAAACTGATCCAAGGGGAATCAGAGGCGTAACATATTGAACGAAATTGACAACTGCGTAATAAAGTGTTCGACTCTCTCCAGTGTATTTTTATGAAGGTCATGGAGAATGACTATATTTTTTATTCCAAGATGTAGACGTGCTGGTTTATCTGTCTACTTGTAACACATATGCACTGTAATAGTTAACCGAAAGGATGGAAATCGGGATCTTTCTAAGTTTAGCTAAAATTGATCCAAGGGGAATCAGAGGCGTGACATATTGAACGAAATTGATAACTGCGTAATAAAGTGTTCGACTCTCTCCGGTTTATTTTTATGAACGTCATGGAGAATGACTATATTTTTTATTCCAAGATGCAGACGTGCTGGTTTATCTCTCTACTTCTAACACATATACACTGTAATTATATTCTGATATTAAAAATACCCTTTCAGTAGCCTGTACTGGAAATCCAATATTTGTCTCGGCCTTTTGGAGGAACTAGTGTAAGCAGCAGGCAGCGTTTTTTTCAAGAGAACTGGTTGTTTGAGATGAAGGACCCCAAGTTCTCGGCCCTGGACATCTTTATATCAATTAAAATAAGGGTTACATTCCTTTTTAAGCGGAGTACTAGAATTCCAGGTAAAGTTATCTTCATCATCTTATGAAGAATGAATCACTGGCAGATGCTTAGAAATCCTTTGATTATAACTCACCATAAAATGGTATGTTCAGGCAAACTTATATTACAGTTATATTATGAAAAATGATTTACTAGCATTAGCTATACTACGAAATCTTTTGATTAAAGTCTACCATAACATGTTGTCCCTTCAGAATTAGAAAGGGATGTCATCATAATATTTAACATAATGTAGCTGTATATTATTTTAACATGTCCATTTTAGAAAGGGATGTCATCATACCTGTTATTGCCAAACGCATAGAGTTTTCCACGGCTTGTGAAGATGATGACCGCGACTTCTGCCTCGCAAAGCACAGACAGCTCATATGCTTTCTTCAACATACCGTTTGGACGCGTGGAGAAAGTCACTTGCCGATTTGAGGCATTATCGATCCTCCTTAAATGAATCCTTCGGCAGCCCATTGTGTATTCTGTTCTCACTAAATCCACAAATAATGTAGTTGTTAGGGCAAGGCAACCCTAGCCCTAATATGAAGACCAGAGTGATGTGAGTGCTGGCGGTTATTTCCAACCGCTGACGGAGATATGACTAAATCAGTGTGGGCGGCCATATTATCTCCTATAACAAGAGATACACGTACAGATATTATTTCGTTTCAGTTTCCACAGAGAGAACTTACAGCCAATCGTATCTCCTTGTTTGTTGTTTGTCTCGGTAGCAATGGGGAGGAAATATGTTGTTGAGGCTGTTTCTAGGGGCAATATAAGCGCCGCCGCTGAGCCTGTAGTTTAGTTTTAATGTTTATTTTTAACTGAAAGTGGACCTCGTATTCAGAAAATGTATGTTCTACCATTTTTTTATTGCGTTGCCTATGGGAGAGAAAGTTTTTGGTAGACGGTCATTTCAGAAAATGTATGTTCTACCTTTTCTTATGGCGTTGTCTATCGGGGAGAAAATTTTGGGTTGACGATCATTTCAGAAAATGTATGTTCTACCTTTTCTAATGGCGTTGTCTACTGGGAAGAAAATTTTGGGTAGACAGACATTTTTGGCATGATTTATTGTGTGAGTGTATGAATAGTTCTTTTTAGTGATGGAAATATATTTAGTATTATTAAAATTTTTGCACTTGAATTTGGAAGTTTCATAGTTGTAAGGCTAGATTTTCATGGCATTGTTTACAAAGGCTATACATTTTTTTACAAGATAGATTTCTGAATGGTAAACTGTTTGAATCTGTCTGAAGTGAAAATGATTTTAGCATCATCAGCAACCGTCGAAAACACCGAGAACCCAAAATACTGAAATTTCACAATTATAACTCATATTTTCAAAAACAAATTACTAAATTGTATCAAAATCAGTGAAATTTCCAATATTTTGTGAACAAAATTGTGACATGGTCAGACTCCAGTCATATGCATTATTTTCTGGTCATTTCCTTAGGATATACGCTCCTTTAGTAGAATTGCAACGCATTTAATTCAGTCTCCACCATCCTCCAATCATACACTTAACTTACCAACCATCACTCCTTTTCATTGGAAAACTTGCAATATATTTAATAGTTTAATCAGTTTGTTTTTTTCTCACTGAAAATTAATCAAATTTTAAAAAATTCAGCAAATATTTTGTGATTTTAGTCGTCTTAGAAGTTTTAATAAGACTGAATCAATTTCCACTATAAAAACGTAATTAAACACAACATTTATACCCAAATTCAAATCACTTTTGACCATCAATACAATTCGTCAGCCTCTTAGACAACTCCATATATTAAACCTAAATTATATATATATAGTGCTGTACTAAAATTCGTTACTCAACCACTCGACCCCAATTGTATTCTTCTGGTGCGTAACTCTGTGTAATGGCCCATAACCCAACATTTTACAGACTCATGGCTCATGACCGGACCACTAGAGCTTTCATTGAAATCCAAAAAAACAAAAGGCTATGAATCTGTTCCAACGGACGCAATTTCGACCAGAACCTAAGGCGACAAAAGTGGAACATCATCCAATGGGATTTGTCGCAAGTGGAACACGTTGGCACATTTTTAAAACATTTTTTTAAAGATAAAAGAAAGGAGTTGTGTTTAGTGTGATATTTTGGAGTTTCAGCTGCTTGAATCTGGTGAAAACATTTGAGGTAAAATCATGATTTCTGTTATTAAATTGGTTTTTTCACTGTATATATGGATTCAGCTCGCTAAAAAACCCCTTTGATTGTCCAAAGTTACCCATCAAACTGCTATTTTCAATAAATTCCTATTGGAATTTAGAGAAATTGAACCGGAAAATTGAAAAAGTGGTACTGTAGACTATTAATAAAAATCACCTTTTATTTTAGTTATTTTATATTAAAATTTAATATGAATTGAATTGTCTTAAATATAAAATTTAAGACAAAAATACTGTAACACAAAAATAATTTGAGACAAAACTTTATATTTAAGACAAGAAGAGTTTGAGACAAAAATATTTAAGACAAATATTTGAGACAAAAATTTAAGACAAAAATATTTTAAGACAACTTTATATTAAAGACAAAAGGAGTTTGAGACAAAAATATTTTAAGACGAAGGCAATTTGAGTCAAAAATATTTTAAGACAAAAATTTATATTTAAGACAAAAGCACTTTGAGCCAAAATATTCAAGACAAAACTTTATATTTAATACAATGGCGACTTAAGAAAATGACAATTAAGACGAAACCCATTTAAGACAGTGAGCAATTAAGACAACGAGTAGTCTTTAGTGCGACTTTTTCAAGGCTTTTCTGGTGGATTTTTCCAGACTGATTTCTCTAAAATCCGGTCGGAATTCATTGAAAACAAAAGTTTGATGGGTAACCTTGCACAATCGAGGTGTCCTAGGGGTTTAAATAGCATATATACAGTCAAAAAACCGGTTTAAATAGCAAAAGTCAAGGTTTTACCTCAAAAAATTTCACCAGATTCCAACACTAAAGACAACTCCAAGACAAAATCATTAGCATTCAGAAGTTTTCATTGAAATTCCATGAATGGATAGTGGATAATAATATTTTTTATTTTTGAAAATAGATATACAAGACATATGAAATTTAATGATGTCATATTTATTTATTTTATATTATATTTTTATTTTTTCATTAAACCGCATTCAAAATATATAATAAAAAAATAGATAAAAAAATAGTATTTTTTGGTTGGCCACTCAAGGGGAATTGAACTTTGAATCTCGTGTTTTAACATAATCTTTCGTAACAAGGTGATTGTCAATTGAGTTACATTCCATGAACTAAAATTGTTTATTTTTTTAAATATGTGAAAAAAACCTAAACTAGCAATTGCACCAGATGGTGAAAAGGAAACGCTGTAAGGCATGAAATAGAGAGGAATCCTGACATATAAGAAATCATTAAATGATAAAAATTAGTAAAAAAAATGCCATTCAATGAAAAAGGACCATTAGTTACATGGGATGAAAATTTGGTTTCCAAATAGTAAATTGGCATTTGACATTCACCGATATGAAACATCAGATTATTTGAAAAATTTTATGGTCACAATAACATAAATAGATTGTTGGGGGTACAGAAATGATGCAATTGAGTGAGTTGTTGAGGAAGTATTGCCTCATGAAGGAGAAGGTAGTGGCCGATGAGGAAGACAAGTTGTTAGATTCAGGAGTAGGGGTTGTTGTTAGCTTAAATTTTGTGAGTTGCCTTTTTTTTGGGTGTACCGCAACCTTGATCTTCCTTATAGTTCATCAGCTGCATACTTTAATGCCTCCTTGGAGAGCTTGTCTGCTAGTTGATTGAGCTCATGATATATGTGAGTGAAGGATGATCATTCTAGCTCTTGAATGCGTGGCCAAATTTGAGAAATCGAGGATTGAAGCCACACATTCTACCTATAAAACTTGCATTAGCCCGGTCAACAACTATTTGAGATTCTCGTCTCTTGCAACCTCTTCAAACCAAAAGCACTTTCCAAATAAATAACAACAAACAATGTTGAGAACTCGACCATTAAATTGGAACCAGGAGCTAGAGTATATCTGATATGAATGAGTTGAAATGAATTTATATATAAAACACAGTGAAGAGAAATAATAATCAACATATCAGGAGAAACATACCTTTTTAATTAGATCACTTGGAGATTCTATGATAATTTGAGTGGGATTTCCTTCAAAATTCTTGCAAGATATGTTTCCAGTGAGATGTATGAAAAGACATGAGACATTATAGCTACATAATCTGATCTTGCAGGAAAAATGAATTGCTTCACCCATAAAACTTTATTATGAATACCATTTTCATGTGATCTCCAGATGTGGGTAAAAGTACTTTATATAAGAAAATAAAAATTTTCATGAACTTCCCATGAAAATGATTGCATCGATCAATTTTAAGTTTTCTTTTCCATATTGTTCTCTCTACTGTAGAATTGTGGGATAGTTGTATCATATGACTAAGATATATTCAATAAATACTCTTGCACTCACCCTAATATTTCAAGAGTAGTGAATTTTTATGTGCAACAGTATGGTCTATAATTTCCTAATTGTGAACTACATATAACATATCTAATTGGATGTTAGCCAAAGTTTTACATAGATATAACATACCCATTTTCACCCTCTGAGGGTTGTCTTGCCCATGATCACATATATCTTCTGATCACTACTATAATCATGCCACTTGCAATGCTTCTTCTAGAGTTTAAAGGAAACACCTCCTTGAAGAAAAAATAAATAAATAAAACAAGAGAAAATGTTGTAACAATTTAGTTAGACAACAAATAACAACACTCTTGAGGTGGAAAATTCTAGCCCAATTGAAAGAAGCGAGACAACTCAAGGTATTGCAAAGATAAATCAGGACAATTGTGCAAATTTTTCAAGGACGCAATAAGAACTTTTTCTGTACAGAATAAGAAAATATTTGCAAACAAGAAGATGCCACCATGGGCATGCACAAGAAAAAGAACTGAAGAAATCAAATTTAATAAATGAAGCACAACCACCACTCCAAAATGCCTTCTCTAAAACACATAAAACCACAATAAATCCCACTGAAGCTTAAAAATTTATCAAACCCTAACTTACTAACAAATTCAACAAGCCAACATGTTACAATTTTTTGAGTCACCACCAAATCAATTAGTAATTAACACATGAATGTACATTTGTTTGTAATTTTATTCAAAAGGTTGAAATTATCTCAAGAGTGTATAGAATATTTCCAAGAGTTAAAAAAATGAAAATTTTTCCTACCTCCACAAGTTATCATCACACCCGGTTAGGTGACAACATACAAGTCTAAATATTATACCTCTAAGTCTCAATGACACTTCAACATGTGAATAACATAGTTGCAACAATGCTAAATGAGTTTTTTTATTGGCTAAAGAGATGTAAATCCAACCATCCAAAAATAAACATCTCAATCAATCCAACACCATAAATTGTGCTAACTAGTTCATCATGCCATTTCAAATATTACAATATGGCCTTATATTAGCTCACATATTCCTTGAATATTTGAAAGCTAAACTGCCTTAGCACAGTATACCAAAAATTTTCGTACTCTAAAAGACAAAAAAAGACAAAAAACTAAAATAGAAACTTTAACTCTAATACGGACACCTCATTCTTAGAAACACAATATCTAAAGAAGATGATACGTGGAAAATAAGGCTTCATATATTGTCTATCACATGTCAAACTGAGTGAACAAAAACATGCACAAAACACATCAGAAATACGGTTCATAGATGTACTTGTATTCTATCGTTTCAAACCCTTCTTGTCTCCTTCAAGACGGTTTCTTGAGGTCTTAAAAAAGATTTCCTTTTGCTAACCAAATGGATTGTTTCTTTCACACATGTATGGAAACATACTTTCCAAATCATATTGTAATAGATTCATACGATGATATTATTGGTATTAGCTACACCTTATTTGGAGAAATTATTTTTATTATAGGGGTTGGTACCTTTCTATTGGATGTGGTTGGTGATGTGAAAACTACTCAACTTCTAGTTAAGTTTCATACTAACTCTAACACGATTATGAATGCTTGTTTACAAAGGGAGACCCCTCTAAGCTTAAATCATTGGATTCTTTGTTTGTTCATGCTAATTATTATTCTCAACCTTCCTTGTCCAAGGGGTTGAGACTATTTGGTTAATTTATTTTACATGGCCTGGTGAAAGAAAAAGAATGGATATTGTCTCCATATCTTTTCCATTTCGCTAAGTTACATATAAAAAGAGTCAAATTATATCGCCAATAGACCAATAGCCTCTTGATACACCTTTAGTGAGTTATGCATATCTCTCACCTATCACCGTAGCTCAATGAAATGACATCCAATACCTCCAAGAAACCATTATAAATGCAGTTGTTGTTAAATGATCGCCTCCAAATGTTCAATTCTCATGAATTTTGAGAGGGGGGGATATTTTGGTGTACTAAACGGGGCAAGGCGACATAAGGGTAGCATGGATGGGTAGAAGTGAGAGGTTGAGCATCATTTAATGAGATCTATAATCCTAACATTAGATAATAAGAAGGAGATTTAGGGCCTTATGGAATAGGGGTTAGGGGATATGTAGGTAAGGAAATGAGAGAAATTGATAGGGGAACCCCCAATAGTTTTGGCAAGGGGATTAGGGGCAACATTATGACAACCCATATGCACTTAACCCATAACCACTAAAGTCCCTATCTCTTTAACCCAGAAGCCACAATCCATTAACCCCTACAGTCATAACTCATGACAAATTAACCCCTTGATCCATTAAACCCAAAGCCTCTAACCCTTTAACCCCTAACCCATAACTTAGAATCCTTGAACCCCATAAACCCTAATCCAATATCCTCTTAAGCCTTGACCCTTAATCATAACCCCTAGCCCCTAAACTCATTAACCCCTAACCCCTTAACCTGTTGAGACCTAAATACCATAATTCTTAGACACTTAACCCCTAAATCCCTTGACATATAAGCCCTTGATGGTTAATAATTAACCCCTAAATCCCTTAACCTCTAACCCGTAAAGCCCCTAATCCTCAACCCCCTAACCCCTAAACCCCATAAGCCCTAACCCATTACCCTCTACCCTTAACCACTTGCTCCTAAACCCTTAAACCCCTTAACTCCTAGAACCCCTTATCCTTTATCCCAAACCATAGGTGCTCCAACACTAATATTCTTGGGTATATTATCATTTTTCCTGCTAACTTCTCCAAATAAAACCTCTAAGAACTAGTAGGGTCAAAGGAAAAGAGGTACAAGGTCCCCAAATCTGATCTACATTTTATGGACATTCACATTTCCCCAAAATATCCTCCACATATTTGCCTTGGTGTATTGGAGTTTGAAAAATACATAGGATGCCACAAATAATCCTAATCATAAGACTCAACTTTCCTAATGACTAGGAGGCCTTAAAAATAAAAAAAAAACCTTAAATTATACCTAAAATTAGTAAAATTTCCTATCCTAAATATGAAATTAGAAATTATACAAAATTATAGGGCAACAAGGAAACCAACTTCCTCTTCTGTAAATCTCTAAGACCTTCTGGAGAAAAAATAAAAATTTTGAAATAAATTTTTGAAATTATGCTCTTGCATCAATAGCTACCAATATATCCTTGTAGGCCACCCCCTTTAACAATAGTAATACCAATGTCCTTTAACTAGAAGGAACTCCTTACATGATTCTCTATTATATCCTACCAAGTGTGAAATTTTAAGTAAAATGGATGCTCACCCTACATGATTCTATCCTCATGGACTAAGATAAGGCATCCCTCTATGTCACCCACAACTATTGCATTAATGGTACAATATTAAAGAGAAACAAACTTTGAATGGATCATTCTTTGTGTTGAGTTTCATGGAGAGTATAGGAGAGTTTTTTTATCAACTTTTGTAATTTTACAGCACACTCGTGAGGAATTTCTCCAACCATTTTCTTAATCTCCTTCAACTTAGTGATTTTTTTTTTTTCCAGTTTATCCAAGGCCTTAGCTACACCCTAGGGATAAATCTATATGAACTTCATGAACCATTAGAGAATATTCCCCCAAAATTTTCTTAGGAAGTTTATCAACTTAGAAGCTATAAATACAATCCTTTTGATCGTCCAAATGAATCCACATAATAATCGATATGGTTTTTCATCACCATCACCCTTCATAAATTTCTTGGAACTACTATAACCATATCGTTGGTTGGGTTGTTAACTTAGATAAAACCTTATGGACATGTTTGAATAATTAGGCCTACTCCCCCACTTGAACTAAAATTCAAACATAACATACACCACTTCTATTTTTATTGCCACCTTCATTTTGTTTTCACTACTACTATATCCCAACCTACTAAGAAAATGTGCTTTCAAGTCAAAAGTAGAATAAAATTTGGGATTACCTCTACCCTTTTAAAACTAATAGGGTGGTTGGTTTGGATTGGATCCATTTTTCTTAGGATATATAATGTATACTACTTGACCTTCCTCTAGCTCAAACAATTAGAACACATTATTAAGTGTTTCTTCCTCTTCTTTTTATGTGAGGATATCTCTCTCCATAGGCTAATCAATAACTTATAAACCAAGGCTTTGTTTTAGAAAATGATGATCCATCTAACTGAACATGCTCACCTCCTTGTGCCATCACTTCTTTTTTCTCTTCCAAATTTCTAGACATATTCTCCCCACCTATTCTTCTCTCCAAGCTCTTTCCAATTATTAAATCCCCTTATTTGAACAAATGTTTGGTATTCACTTGACACCTTTGAAACCTTTCAACTGTTTTGCTTGCGCCTCAATGTTTCCATCCTCACTAATACCCATTTTCATTAACAATGTATTGTGATGAATCCCCTTTGTTCTATTCATCCACCACTTCTTCATTATTGAATTTTTATTAAAATCCTGTTTTTCCCTCTTTAATACGCGTGCTTCCTCCATGTCACCTTATTCCCTTATTTATTCAATATCAGTGAATCCATTCTAGGTCACCTCCAAGTGTTGGTGCTTACACTTCCATGGTTGGAGAACCAAAAAATCAAATAATTTTCATTTATAGGTTATACAGAAACTCCCCACAACTATCATGTGTACTTTCCATCCCTCATAATGATAGTTGTGTGAAGGGATGTAAATTTTAATGAGGAGAATGCAATGTGGTGCTCTCTTGGGAGGAATCTTTAGATCCCACTAGAACAGGAGCTTTTAGCTCCAAAGGAGGAGCCCCATGAATTACTGAAGCAAAAAAAAAATTGAGGAGCAGAAAATGGAGACATTCACTCAATAAAAGCCATCAAGAGAAGGTAGAAAAAGAACTAGGGAAGTTGATATACTTGTGCTAGATGTGAAGGAGAATGTGGGAGCTCCTTCAAATTCCTGTATTAAAATGAGGTCCACCTCAGAGGTACATTGGCTACATGGCTCTTATGGCTGAGCTTATAGAGACTAATTCATCCTATTTCGAGGAAGAAATAGAGAAACGTATATGGGTTGATGCAATGGTGGAGGAATGTGGATGCATTGTAAATAAAAATAGTTGGGTAGTGGTCTCGAGACCATCATATAAATCAAGAGTGGGTTCGAGATGGATCTTCAAGGTGAAACCGGTAGCAGACTGAAGCATAGAGAGTATAAGGCCAAATTTGTGGCCAAGGTGTACTGTCGAGTTGAGGACATTAACTATGAGGAGACCTTTTCTCATATAGTAAGGTACTCCTCCATTAGATCAATTCTTTCTATAGCTACACAGATGGGGCCGAAGATCCATGTGATGGATGTAAAAAAAACATTTCTCAATGGGGTTATTAAGGAGGAGGTGCACATTGAGCAACGAAAAGTTCTTCAGACATTTGATCGGGAGTCTAATGTGTCCAGACTCAAACAAGTGTTGTACAGTCTCAAACAAGTACCTCCTGCTTGGTACACCAAGATCGATAACTATATCACTAGTTTGGGCTTCACCATAAGTGAAGCAGATGAAAACCTCTATCACATCTTGGTAGAAGGTAAATTCCTTATTATTGCCTTATATGTTGATGATTTGATTTTAACTAGTGATTAGTAGTTGATGAGATCTTGCAAGGAGGACCTTGTAAGGGCATTTTAAATGAACGACATGGGTCTCATGCACTACTTCCTTGGATTGGAAGTATGACAATGCGATGGGGAAGTGCTTGTGTCTCAAGGAAAGTATGCAAATGAGATATTACGGAGATTCTACATGGAGAGGTGTAAACCCATGGAGACACCTCTAGCGAGAAACTAGAGGAAGGAGGATGCCACTTTAGGTGAAGGAGTTGATGCTACAATTTATCGGTAGCTAGTGTGTTCACTCATGTATCTTGTTAACATATCACCATATATCCATTCATCTTTATTCATCAAATTATTGCAAGAAGACATTGGATTTTTTAGCAGATTGCTTTCCCCAAGAAAAATATTGTATGCATGTGTGTTATTTCTTATTGCATGTTTGAAACTTTTTTTCTAAATTCTGCAGTAACTTTCAAAGAGGAATAGAGTAGGTTTGTGTTGTGATTTTTTTTAAAACATCATGAGTAGTTACAAATCTACCCCATAATTTCTACAAGGATGGTTGAGGAAAATTATATAACATCTGTTAGGAGACAATATTGCCACTTCAAAATATCTTTGAATTTTTTTTTGAGAAGAAAACATTGAGGATAAAAGATTGGATTATGGAAGCATTAGTCACAAAATTCACAAGGGTAGTAATTTTGGTTGGAGGTTTGGAGGTAGATGGATTAAATGTAGCCCTCTCTAGTGTAGTTTCTAGTCTTGCTGGGTGCAATATGTCTAAGCATGATTATCTGAGCTAGATTCAATTTTTATGTTTCTTTTGGATGATGTCAAGTATCTCTACTAGTTTTTTCTTTCAAGGTACACTAATAACAATTTGCTTTACACTATAGCTATTGGTTTACACTATGGTCTATTTGAGACACACTGGATGGTTGTTTACGTGGTCTTTATTCTGAACCTTTGCTCCTGTGGATCTTCCTACTCATTCTATGGTTTGGGATTGGTCGATCGAGGGATTTCTGAGGATCTTAGCTACTACCTGTTGGTCTTCTTTGTGGTCTATTTGAGATGCACTAGCTAGTTGTTTTACGTGGTATTTCTTTTGAACCTTTTATTCTATGGATATTCATTCTCTTCTTTGGTTCGGGATTGTTTGATCGGGGAATTTCTGATGATCTTTACTGCTAATAATTACATTCATTTCGATTGGTGGAGTTGGAAACATATTTGAATTTTGAATTTGATCACAAAGGATTCTCTTGGGGTCATTAATTGGTCTAGGGGGATATTTATTTTCAAAGTTTTTCATTAATTCTATGAGGGACAATCCATTAATGGTTTGTGTTGTCATTGAAGATATTTTTCAATTATGTGCTTGATGAGATTTTCTGAAGGATATTGGTCGGTGATAATTCAAAAATATATTGTATTTGAAGGGGTGTCCTAGTGGATTGATATTGTGATGATATACATCGAGTGGGGTCTATAATTTATAAGTGACATTGATTTTCGTTGTTTTCATATTTTATCGAGGTTTTTTCAGACACTACTACATAAGGTATTTTTTTTGTAATGTTATCTACTTTGGTGAACACATAGGAAGGATTGCAGAGTGAGAGCGATGTTAGCTATACAACCGAACTATTCATCTATTTATTATGATGTCACATAATACAAGGAAACTGGGGCAGTGACATGCCATTACTCGATGCGTTGGTACATGCCACTATTGAGGCAGAGAATCGTGGCCCACCTAACTGAATTTGTGACCCGACCAACTAGGAACAACCTTTTCGAAATCCTAGCCCTAGGGAACCTCTACAAATTCCCTGACCCTATATGCCTAAGCCTTAGTTTCCACCCATAGTGTTTTCAAACCATGTGCTCATATCATCAAGTTACTATCACCTCTCATAGCCTCCTTAGAGAATCCTTAGTATCCAAACTCTTTCGACTTTATTCCTCTCCTCTCTCCCCAAAAATTCAACAAACCCAAATATGAAAAAATGACCAGAGTCCCTTCTCACCATACTCTCCTTCCCCAAAATATTTATTCCCCATTAATGTTTCACCTACCCATTCTTTAAGTATCATAACTGACATTCTCACCCCCCCCCTCCCCCACCCAATAATAAGAATTACTACATACTAAATAATAAAACGATTTTAGTTATTTAATAAATGTAAAGAGTCGTGAGAGGGCCAAAATTAATTCAATATTAAATTATTCATAATATTATAGTCAAAAACATAATCAAGCATAATGAATCTTAATGCTAATAATAAGCTTAATCATTAATACTTATTCTACCATAATAGACCACAGAATACTAACGTATCCTTGTGAGTTATGTATATGTAGATAACATACACATACATTGTATGTATACTAATAATACCAACAATAAATTAGCAAGAGATCAATATTTTACTAGGTAGGATAATAATTAATCATAACATAAAATGGTTGGGGAGTGGGTGTTACAAATTTCTCCATTATGTTTATCATATATATTTTATATATTATTAATATTTGCCTATTACTTAGTAAATGAACTATTGTTTATTTCAATTTTCAAATAATATTTTCCCTCACCCACGAATGTATTAAAATTTCTAAGGGAGGTTGATACATTTTAAACCTACTTTGTCTTCAAATGGAGCACAATAGTAACTAGAAACTAAAATACCATCTGGTAACCCTAAAAGAATTAATAAGATTTTGTATCGAGAGCTCTATGAACTCTTTTGCAAGAGAATTTACCAATTGAATTAATCCTTATTTTCTTTAGCTCTTAACTAAACCTTTGACACTTTATTATTAAAAACATTGAAATAAAAATCATGTATAATTAGTGGTTGATATATTCCAATTTATCAAATAACTTAACAATCACAATATCAATTAGTTAATAAGGGGAAATGTTATCAATGACATGAGGACAAATATTATTGAAGTAGCTTAGTTCTATGGCGTGCATGGAAATTGTTTTATACCTCAATGCAAATTTTTTTTTTCCATTTTTTCCAATAGGTTCCTTTCTTGAGAAACATATCAAAAACTAAGATTTATCAATGGCTTATAAATATTTAAATCTCCATAGTGGAATGATATTTTTTCATATTGGAATTGCAATCCACTAGTTCTACCTATTAGGATTAGTAAAGACACTTCAATAAATTTAATATATCAATTCAAATTACACAAGTGACAACATATAAAGAGAAAAAATAAAATAGAGGTTGGCTATTATCATATTTGCATTGAAATTATATATTTATTTTTTGGTTAAGTGGGGTTAGTTTAGAGAAAGAAATCTACTTTCATTACGAAAAAGGGGCAAACGAGAAGTTTTTTTTGCAAGTAAATTCCAAATACATTATCATGTTAGTTTAGTGGTTTCATTTATTAATATGAGTATGCAATTGAGGAATGGAAATGGAATCCAAATGAGAGACCATGAAATAAACAAACCTTGGACTTGGTGTCATATCTCTGCCTTCTACCCTCATTTTCTTTGGAGTTTCTCCTATGATATGATGAAACATGTATCCCAACATAGACTAAACTAAATTAACACCCAATTTTGCAATAGTGTAGATATTACATCTTGTACCAAATGGAAGTAGTCCATAGTCATGGGCATCCATATAAAAATTTTCTTCAATAAATATCTTAGGCCTGAAGGTAAATGGGCTCTTCCATATAGTTAGGTCTTTAAAAATGGCCTACATATTTACATGTATAATAGATCCTTTACATATATATTATGGCAGCCAATTGTCAATATATTATGTTTTTATATGCAAAATCATTAGAGAAGTGGGTGCACTACAAGAAAAAAGCACATTGGTGAGGGTCATGCTTGTGACGGACCTTTAAGGTCCGTCACCAATGTCACATATGGTGACGGTCATTAAAAAACCATCACTGTAAGTGTATATAGTGATGGTCCTTTATGGTCTGTCACCAAAGACATTTTCAATGAAATTTTTGGTGAGGGTCGTTAAAGGCCCATCACTAATTCTCTCTTTGGTGACACTTCTAGTGAGGAACTTTTAATGACCCTCACCAATGCTCTTTTTGTTACTTTGGTGACGGTCAAAAAATTTCCGTCATCATTGATCATTAAAAAACTGTCACTGTAAGTGTATATAGTGATGGTCCTTTATGGTTTGCCACCAAAGACATTTCACTTTTGGTGAGGGTCGTTAAAGGCCCATCACTAATTCTCTCTTTGGTGACACTTCTAGTGACGAACTTTTAAAGACCCTCACTAATGCTCTTTTTGTTACTTTTGGTGACGATAAAAAAATGTTCATCATCATTGATCATTCCAATGAGTTTTTGATGACGCTATGTGACTGTTAATATATTTTTTGTCAAAAGATAACGATTTAATACCATTATTGTGGGGCATTTTTTATAATATGTCCAAGGCCATAGTGGTTAGGTTCAGTCAATTTTTTAAGAAGTAATAAGCGTGTATCATTTCCCTCGAGTAATGACTAGTAGAATAGAGATTTCCTACGAGTCAACACATGATTCATATCTATTAAGTTTATTATCTAGCAAATTCCATTTAGATAAAGTTCCACTATTGTGTGTAGGAAATATATTATTTAATACCTAATCAAGCTCTGAAAATTCTATTAATGAGAAAGACCTAACAATCCTCAATAGTCTGGGCACACCTTAAATTAATGCTTTGGCACACACTAACATTTCTTAGCACCCCACATGTCTTGGAACATATGTGTACCTAGAACATCTTGTGATGACACTGACGCCCAAGCACATGGTGGCATGCGCTAGCAGAACATGGAACTTGCCTAGCATGTGTTGGCATGCCACATATAGTCTCTATCATGCCCTGGAACACCTTCGTCGAATGCATTGACATACATTAGCACTTGGCACACAATGCCACTTGGCATGTATTGGGACCTATTATTAGTGTGCCTAGCATGATCCTTTTCAAAAAGATAAAGTCTTGAATTATTAACCCTCTTATTGGTTCTTCCTTTTGTTGCCTTGACACATATTGACATACCCTGGCACCCTGCGCCACATCCTTAGCACCTAGCATGTATTGGCATATCTTGGAACTATTAATTGGCACGTGATATAATTAGCACAACCGGGAACTCCCAAGCACACTTTGGGAATTATTAACATGCTTTGATATTCCCTAGCATGCCTTACCAATGCTTAGCATACCTTGTCTCTCCCTCCTTGGCATGACAAGTAACACTGACCATTAACACTAGTCTCTAGCAGTACACGTTCCTCATATTCATTAACTTCCATGAATTTTTACTTAGTGCTCCCTTAATGTTTTTTCCTAGTACTCCTTAACACTCATAAAAATGCATTATCACTCTCTAGCACACCTTAATTAGCACTCTTCAACATTCTTTTCCACTTCATAACATGCATAACACTAGTCCCTAACACATATTGGCGCTTGGCACATGTTTGCGCTTGGAAAGTCTTAGCATGTATGGAATACGTTGATATGCCTTGGTATGATTTCACATGGTTTAATATTAAATTTATTTGTGATGATCAATTGTTGGAAAGTAGATGAGAAGCAACAAAGGAATACTTGGCACTTAGAATGCACTAAGACTTTGCACTTGGCACCTATTGCCGCCTACTGTTGGTGTGTCTAGCATGCCCCTCTTGGAAAAGGTAAATTGATGACTTATTAACCCTCTTATGTGTTAATTTCCTTGTAGTTTAACTTTTTTCTCCCTTTTTTTGTCTTGACAGTCCCTGAAACACATTGACACACCCTTAGCTTCAAAATCTTGGCATGCCTTATCACTTGGCACATCTTAGCATGCTTGACATGTATTCCCACTATCTGTCACATCAAGGGGGTGAAGAGAGATGTAGTCCTAAAGTAGGTCGAGTACGAGGGGTGAGTAAGGGTTGCTAAAGGGAGGTCATGATCATCCTCCAAGAGCAAGATAATCATGTGAGGGTTCATAAGAATGTTGCATACCTTAATGGTCGGTTTGCGCTAGGAAGTAGGATGGAATATTGTTGGTTCTCTTCTGGCAGATCGAGCTTAAGAGAGGTTTCTCATGAGAATATGGGCATGTGATTTCAATGGTGTCTTTGTGTGAAGGCCGCATCAAATTCTGAAATTTTGAAATTTTCAACAAGAAACAGTGAGATTGGAAACCAGAAAGGACAAAAAAAAATGCACCCACACTGGTGAGGAATTTTGATGCACCAGGAGTGAGGAATGTGGGGCGTCTAATTTATTTTCCCCTTAAATAAATTGGACAATAAATTGTAATTTCATCTCATAACAACTTGTGTTAGTTAATTAAGTCATGATGATCGAGTTAGCTCAAGAAATTCAAGTTGAGGGTCTAATATGAGGCATCTAGAGGGATTCTAATTTTTTGGGGTCCAGTTGAAGTTGATGCATTAGTGGGGTGCAAGTGTAATTAACTCAATTAAATGAGTTAAAATCAGTTTACTAGTTCTAACTGAGTGATGAGCTAGTGAGAGGTCCAGTGAATTAAATTAGATTTAATTCACAATGAGTGATCAATCAGATAACTGATAATTCGCTATTAATAGTTGCATGCATGTCAGTTTCGAGGAATACCCAATTGAGACAGAGGTTAAAGGGAACATAACTATCAGTTGTATTCAGAGAAAATTTCCCATGTGCAATTATAAAGTCATTGGGATGCCATGATGGATTGCGCAATCAAGGAAGACTTATTTTCCTAATTAATAAGGAGTTAATTCCCTAGGAATTGCATGAGCAAGGCAGGCTAAAGTAAGGATGAGAATTGGCTAAGTACGAGACCGAGTTTGCCTAGATCAACGGGAGACAATTGACAGAGTGCTGGAGAATCTCATGAGAGATTAAGCACTGTATTGTTTCATGATTCCTTGAATTAATACACAATAGAGATAGAGGGGTTTTGATTAGTTGCTTTCCCCAAATACATCATGTTGTTATGCAATTGATAATTTATTCTTCTTACTTATATGTGATTGTGCGATCGTGTTTTGTTTCCGTAAATTGTAGGAAGGATTCAATATCTTGTTTTAGTAGATTACAAGATCAGATTGAATCTCGTTGGTTAGATTTTCTACATGGTATCAAAGCAAGAATTTTTTGGGTGGCGAGTTTATAGAGAATATCTGAAGATTTGGTGTAAAATTTTCGAAAACAAATAGAATATTTGGATTCCTTGCAAAAATCTACCCAAATGCAAAAAAAACAGTCAAATTAGAGCTCGGATGAGGGAGATATCATCGATTTAAAATCAACTCTTTTTTAGAATTTTTTTGTAACTTTGGGACAATTACACTATGCGCGAGTCAAGAACCTATATGCAATTGAGGTACCAAATGCATGCAAAGATTTGGGTAGAAAGGCATAAAGTTAATTTGGTATGAGAGTGTTAAATTACCTTCAAATATGCATCCTCATGAGAAGCAGAAGCCCAAGGGTTTGGGGAGAACAACACAATTGACAGCTGCAGAGCACCGAGGAAGCGTTCAAAGACTAAGCAGAGACCTCCATGAGGGGGAAATTTCAAGCCGATGGGAAGAGGGAGTGTATTACACCGAGGTTCAAGGTGGGTTATGTGTAGACACAATCCCAAGATAAGAAATTTCCAGGGTCCATTGAGGCTATTGTCCATGAATCGAACCTCCGGCCACGCAGAGCCCAAAAAGCAGAGGAGAAGATCACGATTTCATATTAAACACACAGATACAAATTCAGTGACAGACACAACATCGGAGCACAAATAGAGTTAGAAAATAGTTCAAAGTACGTGATGTATATACCAACACGCAGAATCTGGTATCAGACAGATGTAGTAGTTGTATAAATGGTCGAAGACTCTCGATGATGGCGTTAACAGACTACTTAGTTTTTTTATATTATTCGCTCAGATTGCATGTGCAAACAACACCAGATAAGTGTAGCATGCAAAGACATTCCAAAGGTATCGGGATGAAAGATGAGCTGAATTTTCTCGTCGAGAGGGAGCAAGGAAATTTACAACAAGAAATGTGCGTGAAATTGGCGATTATAAAGGACAAAAATGCACCCAATAATCGGTAAGGAATTTGATAAACGTTGTGAGTGAGGAATTTGAGGCGTTTAATTTATTTTTCCCTTAAATAAATTGGAATAAGAAATTGCACTTTGTATCCTTATAATAAACTTCAGTCAATTAACTGTTAAGTCATGATGATTGATTTAGGTTTCAATAAATTAACATTTAAGGTGATTGAGGTGGATATTGTACACCTGCCTATTCCACTTGGAGCTCCCGCCATTGTTCCTTTCTGGCTTTTTCGCTTCAATTATAGCACACCTGCTATTTTTGCTGTATTTTTCGGTCTTGAACTTTCTGGTTACTGAGGCCTCAAACAACATGGCATGAAAGGTTTGGCGATTTCATAGAACCATATTAGTAGTTGTAGTCCTCGCAGAGATCTTTCTAATGATAGGATTGTGTCAAAACAAAGATCATATGACCAAGTTACGACTCCCTTGGTTGGTTGCCTGAATGACCCCAATGGGGGCCCATAAACTCTTGGTGTTACATCTCCTTAGGTTAGGTTTTGTTTAGGGTTTTATCTTATTTTAATAATAAAAAGACCCTTGATCCTTATTGTAACACAATTTAGAGGAACATAACCATCGCCTTGTATTTATAGAAAATTTCCCCATGTGCCATGATGGATCAGGCAACCGCGATGTCGATTTTCCTAATTAATATGGAGATAATTCACAGGAATCGTGTGAGTGGGTGGGGCAGTGCTGAAGGGTTGCTGAGAATTACAAGGTTTGACCGATTTTTCCTGCATCACAGGAGACAATTGGCAGAGTGTTGGAGAATCTCAAGAGATTAAGCATTGTATTGTTTCATGATTCCTCACGAAACAAAATAGAGATAGAGGGTTTTGAGCAAATAAGTCCCGCATACATCTTGTGTTGTGTGATTGATAACTTGTTTCTCTTACTTTCATATGTGATTGTGCTACTGTGTTTTTGTTTCCACAAATTGTAGGAAGGATTCGTATCTTGTTTTAGCAAGGCGATTATGATCACATTGAATCCCGTTGGTTAGATTTTCATGAAATAGAAGAGAGGGTGGATACCATCTTGCCTTGTGGTAAGCAGGCCACAAGCTCTGAGCAAAAAGACCACAAATATAAATGGAGGAGGTCACACCGTAATTTAGAGCCAATCACAAGTCGACGCATGCGTAATAATGACCGAGTTACTCAGCTTCCGAGGGCCGAGGCACGAGATCCGGTTCATGTCAAGATTCAACGAAACAAATGCCCTAGATCTATGGATCCATATGAGCTAGGGCCGAGTCTCTATGGAGGAAAGAGTCATGTTTTTTTAATGTGGATAGGGTTTAATTATAAGAACAATTAGAAGTACATACAGGATGCCCTAGCTAGGACAGCTTCCTAGCATGTTTAGTTCATGTCGTGACCTTAAGACTAATAGACAACGTAGAAGAAGATGGGCTATGACCCTTAGAGTGAGGTTTATTTATGCAATAAAGACCGCAGGACCGTGAAGATGGCTTGCAAATTCAAGATGTGAGACCAACATATCCAAATGAGGGTGGAACTCGAGGAAGATCGAGCATGCAAAAGAAATGTGCCATATGAAGAATGACGAATATACAAGAGTTGACTTTGTGACTTTCTCCATAGATTTTTAGACAAAAAGATCCTATTAGGTCCTATAAAAAATTAGTAAATGGACTTCCGTTAGTGGCTGATTTGTGACCCTAGTTCAAATTATCTGCTAAATCGTTAGAAGTATGATAAGAGGAGTAGTTCATATTTGTTCGCGTATTGGACAACAAAGAGCAAAATTGTCGATACACAAGAACAATGATTCCCGAGAGGACTCAAACCATTGTTAGGGTAAGGACGGAAGAGCCCTAGATGAAGACAATATTAGTAGCCCCCAGATCAGTAAAAATAATTGACCTGGGTGAAGTTGCAGACCGATGGTAGGCCAAGTACAATTGGAGGGTTGTTAAAGTTACTATCAAAGAAGAGCCCCGACTCTCGTTCGGGTGAAAAGACAACAAAATTGGTAGAAGGAAGGGTGTATAGCGTAAGGATGCGGTAAGATTTGAAGGACTAAAGCAATAGTCAAGTGGGCTAACCAACTAGCTCTACCACTATATTGTAGAGGATCGATTCAAAGGAGAAGAAGGGCAATTTCTCCATAGCCCCCAGACTTTCATCTTGGATTTGTAGTATGGAAAAAGTGGCACATTGAAATAGTTTCACAATGAATTGTGAAACAACTATACGCACCAAACTAGTAGGATCTAAAAGGCTCCTAAGAGGAAATCACAGGATAAGGGAACGATGGAGGTTTAGCCCATTGTCACCACAACTAAGACTCCTTTCTTTCACGTACTTTCACCGATGGTGGAGTCCCGTAGTCATAGGAAGTCACTGTAGAGTATAGGTCAATGAATAGGTGAAGTGACCCCCAAAACCCCTTTCCCCAAGACAAACAAAGAGTGGGACTCGCTTTCCTTGGCGAGAATTATCTTCAGGAGAGAGGAGGGGATCAAGGGCCGAGGAGAAGAACAAGACCCCTGGCCGCGCCCCTAACCCTGGAAATCCTTTGGGAACTTGGACTCCTAAATGGCCTCGATGAAAGGCCTTGACACCAAATGGGACCACACGGGCCAAGTGGGACCTGTGTCGTTCGGGATGGACATTTAGTAACCAATGATGTTCATATCCCCGGACAAGGTGATGGGAAGACCGTACAAGAGTTTTTACTTCGATAGGGTCAAATTAATCCTACTAGGTTCTATCCCAGGAACTCCCAGACAAAACTTCTGATCTCAGAGCTAGGGCTCGAGGTATCCAGATATTCCACCGCCGGGGACCAAGCCCAAGTTCGAGGAGAGTGAGGGCACCCAACAACGTGTACCGCTCTAGAGATAGAAGTTTTCCACTAGCCAGATTCTCGGGGAAATTGTTTCCCCCTATGACCCAATGGGGGCCAGACATAGGGAATGGGAAAATTTCAATCTAAGAAAACCTATTGCAAGATCTTGATTTACTTCTCCTTTCTACTCGAATTAAGTTGGTTAAATTAATTTTTGAAACATTCAATAAATTAGCGAATTAAATAGTAATTATAACTAGCAAACTCATACACACATCAAATATTAATAAATATGCTCATGCACAAAGTGACACACTTGATTTTTCTCGACAACTATCCCCAAAAAACCTAATGTGGAAAACCAATGCAAACGGTAGCTCTGAGGGTTTTCATTATTATGCAGAATCTAAGTATAACAATCATAGTCACCAAACCGGTTCACCCAACAAGAGAACAAACGGGGTAGTAATATGTCGCTCTAAATCCCTCTACGTTAGCCTAACCGTCCGTGTCGGCCTCTCGCGCTCTCGCAAGTGACCGGCGTCACACCTCGAAGGGCGAGCATCATCTCTACAACAAGCCTCGACCTGCCCGTACCAGCTCGCATGGCCTCGCTAGTCGCTCTACGCTTCTGTCGGGGTTTCCAAGCTAGACTACGTGCTCCGCCGTTCTTACGTCCGTCGTCGTGAATGCTGTTGTAAAAAAATCATAGGTAAGAAAGAAGGCACTGCCAAAGCTAACGCACAATGCTTAAAAATGAAGAAAATGAAATGAAAATGGATCAATGTCCACAAATAATTTAACAGATCAATAGGACTAGAGAGTAAAAGCTTTTGACAACAAGAATAAGTGCTTATAGAATTAGCTAAGAGAATAGATGATATCAGTTCATGAGGTTAAAATGTTGTATAATTGTCGATACGGTGAAAGTTGTAGAAATACCATATAAATCATGAAAATATTAGCTGGTGATCATCATAATCATTTCATTTCACAAAATACCCCGATGAATGGGCCTTACAAGCTATTTGCGAGACAAACCCCAAGGTAAATTGTGTGATGGAAAAATATTCACACTATATTGAAGAAAACACCTACCAAATAAGGACACTTCAAAGGTGGGCAAGAAACAACAGAGAGATAGACATCGAAAAAGTTAAAATGCTAGGGCAACAAGAAAGCAACTAGGTAGCATGGTAGAAAGTACAACAAATAAAATGATAAATGGAAAACGCTACAAATTAGCACCCATCCAAACATCACCACAATTTTTTTCTTTAACTCTAAATCTCCAAATTCATCAAATTATATTCTCCGTATTCAAACCCCACTCCCTCTCCGTTAGCCATTCCGAAGATAAGGTCAAGAACTTGCTACAGTAATCCACATCACCTACATGTAGTGATCTTATTCTCATGACCGTAAAACCTACTTTTCGTGAAGACACAAAAAGGTAAACACTTCCTACCAAGATTTTCCATACAACCCAAAGTTGAGCAACCACATATACATCACCAATTTTTTCTCTTCAGATTTGTAACTTAGAAGAGCTTTGTCTCCGGACTCGTCCACCTCCGGGCTGCTCCCGCATTCACCCAAGCAAGCCCTTCCAACATCATCCTCTTTTCTATAGTACCTAATTATTAATCTAATTAACCATAATGTTTTCGATCACAGTATTTCAAATATATTTCCACAAGCATAAAGCTTTCATGTTAAACAATCAACAAAAGACTTTATACTATGATGCAAAACACAAAGAAACCTCACCAACACTGAAAACAAGTATCATATGTATGTAGGCTTGGGAGGTACTCCACAAGCCTATCGAGATGGGTTTGTGTGAGTTTGGTCACAAAGGATTTGTCGGCAAAGAACCTGGGTTAAGGGGTTTTGGACCCAAGATGAAGCTGAAATCTAAAAGAACTGGAGGGCATGGAAGGACTTGATGGAGGTAGTGCTGGAGGACAACAGATTGGGGATGAATTCATTGATACCGATATTCCTCACTCAATAACAACAGTAGATGCCTCCAACTTCATGAAGCATGTAAGAAGAATGTTGCAAAGGCGAGAAAGATCTGTTAGAGGGAGTTCGAGACAATAGTGTCTCGAGCTCTCCACGAGAAGGAGAATCCATATTCAATGCAGAAGGCCTGAAAATCAGACGAATAGCAAAGGATCAAGGAGTCACATCGAAAGACAAGCCTCAGAAGATCAAAAAGGAGAAGGAAGCATGATCCAAAAATACCACCAAGTTCACCAATGCCGAGATGAGTCGGAAGTGTTGGGATCTACGTTGCCTTGGATGATTTGGTGAGCCTAGCTCTTATATGACTTCCCAAGAGATGACATAGATACATGGACTCGATAATGGGAGGAGAAGCTTCCAAACTCGGGAGTGGCTATGGCTCCACCTGCAGACAAGAAGAAATTCGGCGAAGCACTAGAGATGGATCCTACCAAAGACCGATGATGAGGAGAATTGTGCCTTGCTGATAGGCCACAAGAAAGGAAAAGTGGAAGGCCCCATTCCAAAGGGGAGATCAAAGAAGGCAAAGAATCAAGAAATTGTCAAAGGTGAATGTTTAACCGTCATGACATGGACTCTATGCCACAAACTATCCACAAACGAAGAATAATAAGAAGGAATGCTAGCTAATGAATGGTGAGAAAAGGAGTTGCACTCGTAAATGAATCGAGCTTAAGCAAAACACAATTAGCTAAGAGTCTTCATATGAATCCGTGCACTTTAAGGCATGCAAGAGAACTTTCCCCAACATTGTATTGTCATTCATCCATTTTTGTAATTATAACATTAGGCCGTAAGCCCTAAAGAATGAAGGTGCAAGGAATTTAGGAAGGAGGTGTTGGAATCAAGTAACAGATAAAGAAATGTTCAATTGAGAGGCAAGGCTCGGAACCACACCATCCCCATCCTCCAAATTATCAATATTGTTAGATAAGGATGACTAAAATTGGTGTATAGGTGACTCAATTTATAAGGATAAACTTATACAAGAGGTTGGAAAACATTCAAAAAATAATTGAATAAAGAGAGAAAGGGAAAATATAGCAAGGCACAAACATGAAGGGCCTATGTTAGCGACCAAACCAATGGCCAAATGATTTTTACTTGATACCATCTTCTAAGAAAATGAAACTAAATATAAACACATATGTCAAATGGAATACTCAATACCTACCATAATTAGTTGCATGTTGTTCAAAATATTGAATGAATGACATGCAACCTATTTTTGCTTCAAAGTGTCTCACTTTTCGAGAAAATACACTTAATTTTGAAGGTCTATCATATGTGCTTCTTTGTATTCGGAAATAAAGCTAATTTATGGGAGAATTGAAAGGAAGAAGCTAGTTCCTTTTATGAAGGAGTTCCTATTCATGCGTGAAGCTAGTGGAATGTGACAAGTCATCCAAGATACCTCCAAATATTTTATTTGTGGCCTTGGGGGAATGTGAAAGATACCATTAATAGAAAACATAAAAATTCATATCCAAGTGCCCTAAATGTGATATGTTTTACCTGTGAAATCGTGCTTCCAACACGTGAACTCAAACAACAAAACACACCTTAAAATACATGAAATTCTCTCAACACGTGAAAGAAAAGTAAACCTCACTTCCAGCTCCTTCTCCACAGTACCCAGTCTTTTGTCACAAGATATCTCATCTTTGGAAAGAGGACATAAACAAGCTTTTAGATGTTTCTAAATGGAGTACTTTCACCTATGCCATTCTCCTTTACACCACATGATATGAATGCATCACATTCTCGATTATGTCATTCTTCTTTTATACATTGACCTCTGACTATGCCACGAAATCTTCCAAAATCATCTTTGAAGATGGGAGCTCCTCTTCATGCATGAAGCTAGTGATGTGACAATTTATTCAAAATTCCTCCAAATATGTGATTTTGCCTTGGGAAATGTGAAAATTCTCCAATGAAAAAAATACATAAATATTTGTGTCAAGTGCCCTAAATGTGAGATGTTGGGTTGCCTTTTTGCAATTGTGTCTCATATTGATGCTCAAATTGGCACCCCAATTGTGCAAGGCTCACAAGGTGTCAGTTTGGGTCAGAACCTGTGGTTGTTGCCACTATGACCTTAACAATGAATCCTATCACTTTAGGATTACTATTGAATCCTCGGTATCCCAATGCACAAATTTATGGGGTCTTTTATGTGACTGGCTAGATCACTAGCACTGCGAACTATCTTTACAATGGATGGTTCAACATCTTCGATAATCCAAATCATAAGCACAACTTTTGTATCTAATATATTCCTCTTAATCACAACACTTCCACTAGATATTGATGGTGTTCATAAACCTATTTTTGGCTCTCTTCATCAGGAAACAATATTACTCCGATGCCATTATGCCTACCTATGCAACTATCACTTTTCACTTATATCTCATCGGGAAGAAGCAAGAGCCGATGAATGACTACACAACAAGATTGTATGAGCCAATCATTCATGCTGTCGATGTAATGCCCACATGACACGAACATTCGATGATCTATGATAACGAAACACTATATGATAAATTTCATAGAAACCCAACTACAACAACAAGATACATTCTATTATTGAAGCCACAGATAATGGAAAAAATTATATTCTAAAAAAATAAATGACCACTAACACCAATAAAATAATCCTTAGAAGTTAGTTCGCATAAAATTTTATCTCATATTTTTCCCTACTACTAAATAATAACTAAATAAAATTTATGGGGTATTCTAAAGAATATTGGCACATTCCTTCGAAAGCCTTGCTTTGTGCCTCCTCTTCGCTTTTCTTCATAAAATATTTAATTTCATTATTTTATCACACTCCCATTCTATTTATTCTTCTCACACAAAGCAATGGTTATTTTAGGCGGATCTCTCCAAATTTATCTCGATCGAAGTTAAAGAAGACGTCGAAATGTCAAGTATTTTAGAACTCGAGCCCCAGTTTCAAAGAGGGCCAAGCTTCGAAGAATTCGAATCCAATTCCAATGCGTTCAATAGCTCGCCTTTATCTTCATTTCATTTCACTTCCGGTACGTAATAACCTTCCCCTTCCTCATCAATACTTGTTGTTATGCTATCATTTCAAGGTCGGTTATGTTTAGTGTCTACAGATAATTTCATAGATAAATAATAATAGACGAAAGAGAGTCAAACTAATAAGCACAGTGTAATTATTTCTTCAATTAGAATAAGATGAGCCAAATAAGAGTTAAGAAAATGACACACCGAGCTGCAAATTTTCGTTAATTATTGATTAAATACATGTTTAGCCTCGAGGTCACTATCACTGAAGGATCGAGATAACTAGGTTCCAGAATTGGTTTTCAATCAAACAGACCGAAAGTACATTTTTATTTAAAATAAATGACGGCAATTATGACTTAGGTGTTGCGTAAGAGGGAACTACCATAGCTCTCAACCCAAAGAATTATATATATGTGACCTAACGTATATTTTTTACGACCGAAATTCCCATGTTTGGCACTGTGCCTAATTAGGAGGTGAGCCGTGAGACCTGGCTGTGTCGGAGAATTCATCGCTAGTATTTTGTTTCTGGCGTACAGAATTGTATCACAGTCTCGTGCCCATTTATTTCATCCAACACCCAAATATCATACATGGCTACATTTCATGACATCATATGACAACTCATTCGAAATCGCCCGCCCAAGAGCATCCGTGAATTTTCTTCTCGCTCCATTTTATTGGGAGGGAGCCTCGAGAGCCGCGTCTGGAGCGTTATTAGAATTTTTTGTCTTCGATTCCTATGTTTTTTTTTGTCCGCTGCCATACGGGCTGCAAGACATTACCTTCTTTGCATGCAATCGCTTTTCTTCCGGTTGCTAGTTGCTTGCTATCCTCGTGTAAATGGCATCTTTCAGGGGATACATATTCATAGATGAAATAATACCATCAATATAATTTGAGGCTTATTCCTATCCAAACCCTTTTTATCCTCAATTATATTAGGGAGTTTTATTGAATTTGAGCGGACAATAAAATAGTTAAAGAGCATTGGGCGCAAGAATGAACGAATAGAGGTTTAGTTCGCCGATCGATGATATAGAATCATAGGCGCCCAAAAAGAGGTAAAGTATATCATGGGTTTTATTGAAATTCAATGTGACGATAGAATGGTGGAAGAAGAGCTTTTCATCGCAAGGATGAATGAACGAATGGATGGTTCATTTACCGATCGATGACACAGCTTTCCAAAAGAGGTAAACCTTCTCTTCCTCTCACGCTCAAAAACAATTAAAAAACTTAATCCATTCCTTCTCTTCACGCTCATGCACATTCACGATTGGGACTCAATCCCGATACCTCCGATGGCAAGATTAGAAGGGGTGTTTATGGTCTTTGTTCCCTCAATGCTTCTCGTTTTCCTCGTAGTGTTACGTGCTCCGTTATCTTCCTTTCACTTCGTAGCTTTTTTTTGCCCTGGCAAATTCAAGGATTAATGTGAATAAGGTATTTCACAACTTGAATGAGTTTGTTCCATCTCTGTTCACTCTGTAGTATACACCACTACTTTTTCTTCAAAGATTTATGCTAGATATAGTTACTAGGAATTACACCATGTCCCCATTTTGAACTTGGAAAAACTCGCTTCGTTTTTTGACAAACAGCCTCGGGCAAACCCCCCCGTAACATATCCAAATTGTATTGTCTCTCGTATTTACGGCTCTATTTGACAGCCATTATATGCTTACACATTTAAATGTAGTCAATTAATAAAAATGAAATGGATTGGGTAGTTATCAATAGCCCTATCTCATCTTGTACTAGAGAACATCTCAAAATCAAATGGGGATGATGGCATTGTATTTGCCAAGCACTCTGCGCAACACCATGTCGCAAGTTGCTTTGGTCGCTTGGGGTGAGTAAACACCGTTCACCACAAACAATGAGAAGCCTTTCATCGCCTTCTAGCCGCAAAATTTGGACATGTGGTACCTCCTCCAACCAATTAAAATCTACCATTTTACACCGTTACCGACCGTTATTTTCCTTTTTCATTTTTTGTGTTCGTATCGCTCTGTACTCGCGATCGCTTGACCCTAGCCGCACCACCGCAACACATTCCTCGACCCCTAGCCGCACCACCGCAACATGTCTCTCTCGTGCCCGCGTCCCAAGTCCCTCCCTCAACCTTGCCCCTTCATTTAGGCTAGAGCAACAAACAACAACCGGGTTGTCGTGTCTCCCGCATTTTTAGGGTTCTCGTCGAGAGCCTCACGTTTTCTTGTGTTGAGATTCACCGAGATTTCATGATTCAAATAAAATGCTTTTCCTCTTTTGTGTGAAGATTCACTAAAATCTCGTTGGGCCTTCACACCATAAAATGTTGGTCGACTCTTTGCTTCTCGAGAATTCAATTTTGAAGGGCAACCCATGCTCACAATGGCACGACGATTCTTCTATACAATGACGACTTTATTTTTGGTCTCAAGAAATTCTCGTCTTCCCTCATTTTCGTTTATTATCTTCGTTTTTTTTTTAAATGTTTGAACATTCGAAAAATCTCATACCCAAAAACCATGCCTTTTCGGGATGCTAACTTCATTTTATGATATCTTTAAATTCCTTTATATGACATAAGCACGGAGCTCCCAATGCAGAACCACTTCCTATCGTGCGGATATGTTAACTTCGTGGCATATGCCCACTATACTTTGTGGGAGCTGGTTAGAATGCACCGAGAATCGAACTCGTGCTAGTTGGGGTAGACTTCCGCCGCCCATCGTAGCCAGTCCTGTGAATCAGAAATTTTTGGCATGTTCATGGGAGAATATCGTCGTGCTTAGTCAATATGTACATGTTTACCACTTCGGCCTGGTGGCGCTTAAGTTCAACCCCAAATTAAGGTGCTTCATGGCTACTCGGCGCGGCTCATGGAAATGAAACCTCGATCAATAATGTTCTCCTAAAGAGCGTGGGATGGTGTTTGGGTTCATAAGAGAATGTTTCTTATTTAGCATGAAGATGCTTCCCCATTGAGAAATCATGGTTTCCAACCACAAGAAAATGAGGATAACTTAAAGCCTGATATCGAAAAGGCTCATGGTATAAGTTGAGGTTGAGGGCTCCGAAATGTTTGGATTTTGCTTACAATTTTTTCTCACATAATTTCTCTCAAGCAAATGCCTCGCTTCGACAGACACCTAAAATATTTCAAAATTGTTCTTAGATTACTTCCACAAAGTTATTGACATTCAAATTGAATTTTCCAATCGACTCGCATTGAAGTCTCCACCAAATAGATCCATTTCATACGTGTAGATCGATTCATCCGTGCTTAGAGTTGAATTCACCACTCGTGCTTATTGATCTAACAATTAAATTTATTATTGTTATGAATAGAGTTACAGGAGTTAAACCCATGACCCGTGAACCTCTCAACAAACTCTCTTTATAGCAAGAAACGCTCACTTGTATCTACTCGTTGTAAAAATGAAATAGAAGTGTTTTGTGACTAATTAATTTCCCTTAAAAATTAGAACACCATTTTCGGGATCGAACTTTATGAATTAATGAACCGTACGAACTTCGTATCGTAATAAATATGATGAGGGTATTTTCGACAAACTTCATGTGATAGATTTTAGTCTTTGGTCCCTCGGAAGATGAACATAAGAGAACTGCTAGTAGCTCTAAATTATATTCGAAGATTTATTTTGGAGGAGACGTACCCATAGGGACACATTTTGGTGCCAACTCGGTGATGATTGTGGTGGTGCTCTACCCAGAATAAACGAATGATGACCGTCGCTCCATGGTGGATTTAACAAAATTCTGAGCGGAACAACTCTAATCGACTCCATCAATGAAGCTTCTGAGTGCGAAGAATATGGATTAGGACATTTCGTAAGTGAACAAGAAGACCCTTTTGTTGAAAATTTCCTACATGGAGCAATTGGAGTTCTAAGAGATCATTTGGAAGCCCTCACGATGAAAGCACATATAAGGGAAGGCAACTTGCCATCGAGACGACATCTCTCGACCTCGTGAAGGAGAAGAGCAATTTTAAGACACATATGTTGAGGACATCTCCAACCCTCGTAGCAGACCCATCGTAGGTGGCGGAAATTGAAAACCTTTCCTCCTTGGTTCTCAATAACGTGTTTGAAGAGTAGGCAGAACTAATCCCCGGTGACAAGAATTGCATTTAGTTATCTTTCAAGATCATCTGAATGTTATTCTAGCCCTTACACATATCCAGGAAAAGCAAGGGCTATATTTAAACAAGTTCACAAAGTCGTGGACACAGCAAACAAATACATATCTGCACTGCGATCAAAGTTCTCGTGATAGTTGGAATGCTCCTCAATCTAGAGAAAGAAGATGATACAATTGTCATAAATGGGATAGAGCTCTTGAATATGTGATATCCTCCCTTGATTTCATGTTATATGTGCACTTCCTTTTCACAAAAAAAGAGTACTAGGAATCTACTTATACTGAAACTAAAATCACTTCTACTGTAAATTGCAAGGACTTAATTTACCCACTATTACAAATGATCTCATGAGATATTATAACATATACTGAAATAATCTCCACCGTGATTTAAATAGAATGAAATTATCTACCATGATTTTAGCCACGCAAGATATTCGCATTATGGGTATCAACATGTACACACACCATGTTAAAATACTATTGTTGAACGATGATTGGCATTGCAGCACTGTGGAAGCGGCCACTGTCACGGTAAATTACGCGTAAAATTTAAAACCGCTTCAAGATTACAAAGGCCATCCTTACAGTGCAGAATGTTCTATCAAAGAGGCAATACCCATAAACATTGTATTTAATGAAATGCATGAATGGCATTGCAGAATTGCATCACCATCAATACAAAATTACAAGATAAAAAAACATACTCTCTATTTATTGAAATGCATGACCGGGCATTGTAGAAAATGCACGCTGAGATACAAAATTATGAATAGAAACTACGTGATTACAAAACCCATCTCACATGAGATCATCCTAAGTTCAAAAACCCTTTTCACATAAATATGCGTATCCATAATTAAAATAATAAACCTATGTCCTAAATGGGAATCAAGACAAAAACATTCAATCCTAAATCCCCAGCACACTTCCTATGAAAGTTTGAGAACCATATGCTTGTAACAAATCATGGCAGTCACTAAAATCAATCTTCGTAAGGTAACTAAAGGATTAAATACGAAAGTATATCCACAAAGATCAGATGAACAAGGATATATCCACAATCGTATAATGACCCAGACTAACACATATATCCACAAACAGAGTTAATAGAATGTTCCTACTATAAAAAAGGAAAATAGGAGATGGGTTTTTCTCAACAGATATAAAATGTCCTAAACAATGCCCTCGAACTATCAAGAGGTTCAATAAAATGAAACCCAATTACTGTATGGAGTTTAAAACCAAGCCTCCTAATCAAAGTTCTATGTCATTGTTAGATACGTAAAGGAAAATATACAAGCACCGTATACTCACAGGATGCACAAGAAAATGGTTGTACGCATGGAGCTCATTTGAAGAAATCAAGATTCCATGAGCTTCTGCAGCTCTTGTAGATCTTGTAGATCCGACTTGCGGTCTGGCCCTGCTGTGTACCGCCATATTGTTCCGGATTTTCCAGGAGGAACAATTTGCTATCATCCGCTCTATGATCAGATTTGGATGAAGAATGGTACTCCTTCGAGAGTCCTTGTGTTCCTAAGACAACGAAAGGATACCTTGTTTTAATAAAGCTAATAGTTGTCCTCCTCATCTTCTCTGGGAGGTCCGGGAAGACTCACTCGGAGCACCGTGTTTCTCAAGGGCATCTCGAACTTTTTATCCCATCATTGCACACCCCAAACATATTAGTAAAAAAGGAACCTCATTGAAGAGACAAGTATGCATTACAAGATACACCATTAAATACCAGCGCCAACAAAACAAGAAACTAGATTCATCACAATATGTATAATCAAGCTAAGAAAGGCACCCTCTTCATTTCTCTAATATAACCTGAAAAAGGGTAAAACATGGATGCACAAACTGAGCACATAGACTTGTTTAATCATAGTTCACTCTTACAAATTTAGAGATTATAATTTTTTCTCAGTAAATTAAAAACTTGCTAATTAAAATGGAGATATTTATCCAAGTGATGTCATCACAACTCATATTCTACTGAATAAACCATTCAAGCAAACAACCATGAACCTGTGAAACCGTAACAAGATTTTTCTTTAAAATTCAATTCATTTTCTATATTTGGAAAAAATAGCAAGGAGACTTAGATCAATAAAATGTTGGGTCAAAACCAAACCCCAACAGTAATATAGACCAAAATAGGCTTCATGAAAATAGGATCCCGAATGATGAATCCACTAAAAGCATCATTCAAAAAAAATTAATCTCAAGATTTGTTGACCGTACCACATATAAAAAAGCAACACTCCTCCCACAACAGAGGGCTCTATCTTTTCATTAAACAAGGGCAAATCGAGAGATTCTACTATCCGAACACCCCAAACAACCGTATCACATCCTTTTCGAGGAGGTTGATTTTATGCTACAGGAGAAACCATATACAGCCATAAATTAAAAGAACAAGTGCTTAGCCATGCCGAGAACATGAGCCTAGTAAGAGAGATGTGGGAGTTTGACACCCTAACTTTCCAAATGAAACAAAATCTCCTTTCAGAAAGAAAAAAATCGTAAAGGCAACCTATTCTATATACCTAGCTCACACTCTATAGATGCAGACTCTTTTAATGGAATAAGAGGCCAATATAATGAGCACCAAGTATCTCCGACCCCTAAGAAAAACCAATAGACCACAAAATAAAAACTTGAAGGAGCACAACCATGTGTGAGAACATGGGGTTTCTCCGTTAAGGAGACCTAGACTTGCCAGCCTCAAACAATATATTTCGTAAAACAACATTCGTGACAGAGGAGAAACCATTCGAAAGTCGTTTTGAATGGAATACATCAAAAGGCGTGTTTCATCGTATAATAACTAAAACAGCTTACTTTAAAAGTAACGTTTGGTAACACAATATTACAAATCGGTTAATGATTCAATTCTAAGATACCTTAGGATGGACAGAGGCACCACAACCAGGGAGGGAAACTCCGAAAAACAATGTTGTCCCGTAGTCGAAGAGAATCAATCAATTTCGAATAATGAACTTCTACCATATTTGCTGTCACTCCTTTTTCCCACCATCTGATAGGCGGGTATACATGTTCCAGGCTACAGTGAACGGCAAGAAAATCACCCAACCATAAGCAATGAAAAAAATCCACACTGCCAAAGATTTTATAGCAAAATCAGAAATACCATAAAGTATTTAAGCCTTAAAAACTCAGACACACTCTCACCGAGAAGTTTCGTAAAGAAACCAACCAAAAAAATAAATCGAAAGACTATTTTTCTGCTCGCTACTACCCAAACAAACAAAGTAATGCACCGTCATGCAATTTCAGGAACAATACTATCAAATATGAAGGGCATGAAGTAAACAAATAAAACCCACTTTTCAGCATTTTCAGAATCATAAAGCTCGAAAAATCAAGAAAACAACATTTCCCCGTCAAATTCAATAGTAACCCAATCCCACAGAACCACACACACCCAACCCATCATCATATGTCATTCAACCACGCCAAATCCACAAAAATGACCAAGACCCCAATTCAAAACTACAAGATTCGAATGAACCCAAATCCATACTTCGAAAATAACCTGCCAGTCTCTTCCATAATTATGAACTATCATGTTCCTTTTTGTTTTAGAATTAATTTTGAAGGTTAGCCCCCATGTTCACAATGGCACTATGGCTTCTCTTTCTACACAATGGCGACTTGCCTTTGTCTCGGTGGCAATTGCCTCTTCCTTCATTTTCTCGTTTTTTAAAAAGAATGAATGATCGTAAAATATCATACTCAAAAATCGCATGCCTTTTGGATGCCACTTACTTATTATTATTAACTTTATATGGACATGTAGGTGCAGAGCTCCCCTATCGCATAGAACCACTTCCTATTAGGTAAGGGATATGTTAACTTCGTAGGATGCGCCCACCGGAGCCAATAATTTTAAAATTAAATCTTGAAAGAAGTTGGTAGATTTTGCCTTTCCTACTCCTTGGGACATTCAGAGGCCACAACGGGGAATTAAAAGGAGTTGTCTACCTGTATGCCTTAAACAGTCTTACTTATGTTTTTTTTTCCAACCGGTAACTAAAATTCAAGAAATCATAGTTGAGTGCTTTAATCCATTTTTGATATGAATGATTCAACACTTACCAAAACCGTAGTGTTCTGTATTTAAAGTTTAATAACTAAAATATGATTCTGAATGCCTAGTTCTATTTTTAAAATTCATTAATCCTAAAGCAAATCGTTGTCAAGACGAAGGCTAATTGAAATTTTTATAAGTACCAAGGAGAATATCAATGCTCAAATGTATACATGTTGACTATCATTTTCGTGCTTTAAGTTCAACTCCCAAATTAAGGTGCTTCATGGCTACTTCATGCTGCTTCCATGGAAATGAAACTGATCAATAATGTTCTCCTCAAAGTGTGTGGGATGGGTGGGTTTGGGTTTAAAGGAGAATACCATATTGTTACAGATGCCTCCATTTAGAAACCGTTCACCCTACAACGGAGATAACTTAAATTTCTATATTGAAAAGGTCAGTATGTCGAGGTTGAGGCCTTAAATGTTTGGATTTTGCTTACAATTTTTTCCCTAGATAACACCGTTGTAAATGCCCCACCTTAGCGTATACCTAAAAATATTTCAAAACCTGCTCTTAGATTACTCTACAAAGTTATTGACATTCAAAATTAAATTTTCCAATCGACTTGATCGAAGTCTCCACCACAAGTGATCCATTTTGCCACCGGGTAGGACTTAGCCATTTGTGCTTAGAGTTGAATTCGTCACTTCGTGCTTATTTGTGCGTATTGATCTACACCAACTTTATTAACATGAATAGAGTTTCATGGGAGTTAAAACTACATGATTCGGTGAACTCGTAACAAAATCTCTCTTTATAGCAAGAAACACTTCTACTCAGATCTACCCCAGTCAGAAATGAACAGAGGGCTTTTGTGATCGATCGACATCCATGCAGTAGCTACATTGACCTTGATTTATGACGGCAACCCGATAAGTCAACATATTTTCTTTAAAATAATCAAACCCACAGTCCACTGTTTTGTTTGTATGTTTCTCGTACTGTTTGCATTGACCTTGATTTAGAGGATGTGAAACTTGAGAGGTTAACATATTTGCTTTAGAACAATCAAACCCCCCACAATTTTTTGTTTGTATGTTTTCAATTTCTCTTGGTGGCTCTCTAATCACCAACAAGTTTGAAGAACAAGGGCACATTCTGTTTGATTTATGTAGCTAGATGACTGCTCAAAGTGCTTTCACCATCTGACAAAGAACAAGGGTACACCCTTGGTTTCATGGATTTATGTAGCTAGATGTTGGGATGCATATGATTGGTTCCATTATTAAATTTTCAATTAAAATAAATTACCTATGCTATTGACATTGGGTGTAATTATTGTATGTCATGTTAGGAGCCTTTGGCAATTTTTTTATTTTATTTAATTAATGTTTGCTTTTGGTTTCTTTAGAGAACATACTCAATGATCTCATTTATAATGTCATTTTAATTCAGTAATTAACATATAAAACACATGATGCAAGAAGTTTTAAGATTATTTAAGGTCCATCCCTTATAGCCTGGAAGATTTTAATGTCTCATTTCTCCTTAACCAAAATTTCTCTATAATTTATTGACAATATCGTTATAGTAGCTTTTGTTTTATCACATGTCTAAACAGTTTTTTTTTTTTTTGTATTTTTTTCACATGGAGTTGTCATTTGAAATGAAATGTTTAAAATATGAGATGCATTATTTTTTTTGTTTTGTTTGTTAACATGCTCAACTCCGTGGCTTTTTGAGTAACCATGACCAATGGACAATCTTCAAAAATCCACCGGGTGATCACAAAATAGCTCGCGCCGCACCAACCCTTAGGATGGATGGATTTTTGTCCATGGTGGTTTCTGACCGTTGACCCTTTCATTAAGGAGTGCCTTAACATAGCACCGTCACCGCCTATTCTACACCCTTCGGGCTATTCAATATGCATTATTGAACAACAACCTCTCGTGAAATTAATTTTCATACTTTGCATGTTTTACTTCATTTTCTTTCAATTTTTGCAATTCAAACATCCGGAATGCATTATCGATAAGAAAACTTGTGCCGTGATTTGTATGCAAGGGTGAATATTTTGTTTTCTTGTCATTGCTTAGAATTTGTTTACATCGTAGCTCTAACCTTGCACATCTATGATTTTATGTAATTTCGCATTTTGTGGAGTGATGACACAGGGTCAAAGTGGGCATGGTGGCGAATCAACAGTGTAAGTTATTATCCTAATGATATCCATGGTATTTTCCTACACCAAATATTAAAACGATGAGGTTTGATTTTAGTTTTTTTTCATTTACGCGTTGAAACATGTTGATGCACTATGTTGGTGTTTTCTTTTATGAATACAATGATGTACCCAAAAACATGACTTTTATGTGTTGTAGCTTTTGTCATAGAATTCAATTCTCCTTCAGAAAATATCTCGTTTAAAATCTTGGCCCCTAACTAAACACAACACTTTATTTCTTGAAAAGTCTAACTTTCGCATTTTTTAAATTATTTTCCCTTTTTTATCGCATACCAACTCGACATTGTTTTTTTCATGTATGTCCGTTTATGTTATCTAAATTCTTAGTAATGATTTTTGCACCTTCCTTTTCAAGGTGGCATATTTGGAGTTTTTAGCCCTGATTTGGATATTTAGTTAGGTCTTCTTAACTCTTCGTGTCAGTTAGGTTGTGGAAGGATTAATGTCTAACAAGGCTTTCATGGATGTATGAATTGTCTTCAAATCTCCTTCGAAGACCTTTTAGGAAATCATTTTATGTTTCCTTTCGTAGTTATTTCTAATCTATGTATGCATATTCATTCTCATAGTTTTTCTACACATAAAAATTATATGAGATTCGTTTTTAGTTGCCGATGTCACTGCTGTGTCGGTGTGCGTGCAAATCGTCACGAATTTTCCAGTATCGCAATGAAAGACGATTTCATTAACGTGTGTGATTAAGTTACTAACATTTATATGCCAGAATTGAATAAAACCACTTTTGTAATAATCTGCTGCATCGGTTGTGTAATGCAATTCACAAAATTCATGTTTTATCTTGGCACAAATAAAAACTCGCAATGAACTCTTTTGAAGGAAATTTTTATACATGCACAAACATTTTTTTTGTTTTCATGTCCTAGATAAGAAAGTTATTTATTTATTTATTTATATAAAAAAATTCTCCAAAAAGAGAGAGCTAGTCATTCGAATGGTAGGAAGCATTTTATTGATGGTATTCCAAATAATAGTACAAAATTTGGACAAATCAAACCATAAGATTTGCAAATTTGTTATAGCTAGTTTATTTGTGCTATTTGCTCGCATCCCATTTGGTTCAATGTAAAAGAATTTTGATGGACTTATGGATAATTTAGAGGGTATTATGCCTAATACCATAATATTTTTTCAAATGAATTTTAAATTCCACAAAACTAAAAATTTCATCCCCCTTCTCTCATATTAGTGGCACAGCATCAGCTTTCCACCAGATTCTAATGGACCCAGTTTGTCAGTGCATCATCACATAAATTCCAAGCCAATTTGGGGGGCTATAATAGTCGTCTACTCTTCCCCATCCCATCTCGCTCGTGGAAATCCAGGTTTCCGGAAGGAAGATGATGCATTTTGTCCTTACTTGTGAGCTTCTTGTCCCATGAAGGGTTTGTCAGGTTCTCAAAGATCAATGAGTTCAATGACAACATTTTTGTGCTTAAGTATTAATAATTAGAAAGGAAGCTATTATTATTTCTGTACTTGTTTTAATATAGATGTATATAAGTCACCCATAACTTATATGAGTTAGCCACAACTCATTCTTGCTTGTACTCGTTGACATTTATACAGTATTTAAGGTGTGTACTCCCGATTTTTCCCCGATTCGCATAGTACCAAATTTTGAATTCGAACTCGTACTCGTATCTATGGTGAAAATTAGCAAATGAAAGATTGTACAGGTATCTGTTAAGTTTTTCTTTGTTTCTTTAACTTCCGTCTCTGCGATTGGAGCATGCTATTTTAGGGAAATATTCCTCTTCCCAATGAAAGGGGTTTCACTTTCTAACACTTGCAAGACAAATTTTACTCGTATGAAAATTGACTAACACATGTAACTATTTTGAGAAAGATAATTCCTTAAACTTATGTATTTTTTGATTGGACTTACAACCCGCTAGGTAAGGCATTCCCTTCCGCAGAGATTCTTTTCAGAAAGTGGCACATTATTCCTTTCAAGGGCTCATTGATTTGGTGCTTTTTTTTTTTGGCATAAAGTTGGGCACTCCACTAGGTGAGATTACCGGCATATGGAGTGCTTCATTTGAGTCAGTTATAAGCTAGATATAAATCCTTCCTCGTTCCTTCTTCTATAAAAGAGTGGGGGCTTTTGTAGGGTGAGTATGTAATTTCAAACTAGCTTTTTTTTTGCGTAATCTTTCACAATTACTATAGGAGACATTTTTTACGAAAAATGACATTGCCAATGATTTTTTGTTAATTATTCATGTGAAGAAATTTTTTCAAGAATATTGCACACAATTTAACATGAAACCTCATTTGGATGTTAGTTGCTGCCAACAACCTGTACCCTTATTATATTAACATGAATTCAGTCTCAACGCCCAACTTTCACAGTTAGCGTTGGAGTTCTTCAAACCAAACTCGCTTGTCAAGTTTTTGCCAGTCAAATGGTGATTCCGATCGAAGTCGTACTCTCGGTGTTGTTGCTCAATGCTTTCGGTTATTTTGTCCAAGTTTTTGACTTGGCCCCCCACACCTGACAAAGAGTGTAGGCATGATCACCGAGTCCAAGTGATACCCGGTGAGTTTAATTTTCACTATGATTGGGGTCCTCGGTAATAGTTTACAACAGGCACTCCGGAAACCTCTTCATTTACTAGCACAAAAATGTGGCAATGTAAATGGGACTGAATCTCCTTCTAACAAAGAACGTTTTTTAAAAATTTATTTCTATCCATGAGTATGATTGTCTTTCATGTCAACTGCACTCTTGCTCCATAGTCACGTGATATCAAGTGATGTTACATAAATCGTTTCAATCTTCTCGTTGTAGTATTGATTGCACCAAGAGTATTGCCAAAAGGTCTGACATAAAAAATCGCCGACATCATAGTCACACAACCATAGATCCATCTTGAAGACAAGACGACGAGTGCCTAGGAGATTTGTAGATGGAGTTTTCTCTCCCCCGGTGTGCAATAGATTCGGGAAGTTGAGATGGATCAAATGCTAGTAAAATAAATCTTCGTATTGGATTGATTGAAATTATTCTTGAGAGATATTCGTATCACTCAAAATATTTATTCAAATTTTGCACAAATATGCATTGTGGAAACTTCTCAAAGAGTAGTAGGGAAAGGGAAATATAGAATTGGTTCATATTCTGGGTAATTCTGGATAAAAGGAAAATCTCGCGTTAAGCAACAAGTTTTCGGCATAAAGGACAAGATTCTAAAACAAAAGACAAATCCATTCAAACTTTGAACAAACGAGTGGATGGAGAAAGAAATTACATTAAAATTGAGCCCTCCTGGGGCCGATGTAAGAAACGTAATCCGTCGTCAAAGATCGCCTCTGTGTCGTTCAAATTTCAATTTCAAGGATTTTCTCGTACGCTAATTGGAAGGGATGTGGGCATATTTTTCTTTCGTATTTAGTGGGTTAGGTTAGTCAAAAGGGTTGAACTTTAGTTATGTTCTTTCGTCCTAGAAAAGAAGGGAGAAGGGAGAAACAATGTGACACCAGGATGACTATATGAGCTTGGCATGGCAAAGACATCCTTTGATCTTATCGTGACTTTAATTGGCACAAAGGAAAATGGGGTCATCCTTGGTGCCAATAAGTTGGTCCTTAGCATCCACAATTTCTTGTGATGCCTATGAATGTAAGTGGGAAAATGTTGACAATGGTAACAATATAAAGAAGGAAAGAAACAAGTGGTAGTGCCGCTACAACATGCATATAATAAAACACCGTGTCATGATAAGCCACAGAGACATATTTGAGCTACTGTCCTTTTATCTTTCAACATCAAATAGGCTTGCTTCAGGAATTGAATTCATCTTTCTTTATGCATGAAAATTATGCTATTTTACAAACTTGTGTCACGGATCGCTCATACCTCACAAGCCTTATGAAGAGATACACGTCGCCGCATATTTTAGTGCTTAGAGATGGGGTTTATATCATCATAATAAATTCGCTTGCTATGAAGTAGCATCTCAAAGCTTACTGTGGTGCCACTAAACTCCCGGTTCCTTACAGATTCAAAAAATTTTGTATGTTCTTTATATAGTTCATATCACAAAAATATACATGTTCTCTTACTTGTGATAGAGATGCTCACTTTTCAATACGCGTAAATTTCCGTCATTAAGTGTAGCTCGTGCTTGGAATTGACTTAATCTTGGCTTTTATTCACGTTGATGATTTTGGTCCTCTTCTATAGACTATGTAATTTTAGTCTTTTGTCCTGAAAGATATAGTAGATCATAGACTTTATTCATTTTGCACAAAGGTATAGAGATGTTCACCCTTTATGTCAAATAAGACTTGTTTTCTGTATAGTCTTTAAGTTCATCATTTGTACATTTAAATGCCCTAGATTATCCACATGGTTTTGGTTTTTTTTAACTTCGCATCACAATACACTTTATCCTTCGCTTCCCACAAAGCATACATATTTGCATTGATGACGAAGATGATGGTCTTTTTAGATGTCAAAGATGGGTAGTCTCCGCAAATGAGTCGAGTCGCCTTTATAGTGTTAGATAGACTCAGTATCGTTTCATGTTGGTGTCATCATTGATGCCTTGAATCTTCAAATATTTGTTGCTATAGTAAGCTTCGTATACCTCATAGAAGTGTCACAAACTTTTTGTATCGATCAAGAACATTACCTCGTATATTCGTTTTTTCCCCAAACAAACTTAAGCTCAATCATTATGGAAATTTTGGACTCGTCTGTATACTTCCTCCGTACCTAAACTTTGAACTCAACAAAGAATAGATGTCGCCCACAATATTTTGGTTACTCAAATTATACAACATCATGAATACACATGGTCTTTTTGTTTACAAAGGAGCGCACCGTCATGCTCGTATTTCCACCGAAAGTATTGTCACGTAGGTTGTCTTTTAACGTATTTCATATAAGCCATTTTATTTTTCTTTGAGTACTTTGTATATTATAAATATAATGACTTGAATTCTTATCATAGGAGAAGGTGCCTCGAAATTCACATTAGGCATGAAACTTACTTCTTACAAATCAACATAGAGACGCAAATATGTGTACCTATGCCAAATATTTTGTCGACAACAGTAGATATGAATTTCATCCTTGATTTACAGAGATAATCACAGAGTCTTTGAAGTATTATAGGTCTCTTTTCTAGCCCTTGCCATTTCGGTCCTTCCTATCGATGAGCTTGTTCGTCAGTGAATATTGGATGTTTTTCTTCATCCTGAACTTCGCAGGCATCGTGCTCTTTCAATTCGTATTTTTTGAAGGAAAGGATGTCACCGAATTTGTATGATACTTTTCTTAAGGTGCCACAGATAATTAAATAAGCCAACAAACTTTATCTTCAATCGCCTTTTCCTTCAACCTGTAGCTCTTGTTATCACCCAAAGCCACGAGAAGTTGTGTAAGTAGGAAAGCATACCCGAGGTAACCACAAACTAACCTTAGATGCATCTAATAATTCAAGATCTCAGAGAGGGCTCTTCTTTATAATTTATCTTTGTTCTTAGAAGGTTTTTGGAAGAAGTAGATTCAAGAGTTTGTTTCTTTAAATGGTGAACCCACAAACTTAGGGCAAGGTTGGAGGGTCATCCATTGGGCTATGGACAAAGATGTTTTACCTGATTTCTATTCCCACGCACACAAGATGGCTAGACAGAAAAGATAAATTTCGGACAAAGAATAATCTTAAAATTTAAAAGGATGGGATGATTTTAAGGATGAAAGGCAAATAAGAATCTTTCACCATGTTCAAAAGAAATAAATGAGATGACCAAACAAAGATACTTGAAGAATTTCAGACAGAAAGACCTACCAATGTTAAATTATAAAGCAAGACATTTAAGAATCTGTATGCTATAACCAATTTAGAGTAACATTAAGAACAATCACACCGAAACTGTAGCATAATTAAGTAAATTCCGATTCAATCCTTTATGTAAATTATCTTAAATGGACATAATGATATTATAAACTCGATATAAAACTTAAGACAAAAGGTAGAAAGACTTATCAAACCTGTACCCACATGAATCTCAAGTAAAAGTCCTTATTTCAAATCGTCATCCGAAGAAGTCACTAGTAAATTTCTCCAAAATGCTTTTATTCCTAAAATATCAATGTTAAGCAAAGATATAATAATCCACCCCAACAAGCTCAAGAGTGGGATATTTATACAATTCTAATCTAAAATATCTTATAAACAAATATCAAACTGTTCACAAATCTCTCCAACTATTTACATAAATAGAACTTAATTAAAGGACACTCAAACTAATGCATCTATTTGGCACTATTTTGTATGGATAGTGACTACAAAGAGAATTCACTCTGATCCAACCTTTAATATTGATGAGGCATCCGGGTCACTAATCGTCTTTTCTAGCAACCGTTCAACAAATTAAGTAAACTTGAGGTCCAATTATATTTTTTATTTCTCAATCCGTAATAGATATGTAAAAAGTGAAAGATTTTATTGTAGATAACAGTTGGTGAGATAAACCTCTTTCAGCTTCAAACACTTTCCAAACATGCATAATAGTCTCTGTAGGTAAAAATATGGGGAAACAGTTTTAATAAGAGTCCAAAAATGTTCGTAAAGATGCGATGTATCTCATTATAAAACCACCGTGAAAACACCGAGATAGGTTTTTGTAGATGGGCTCCCAGGAAAACCTTCATTTTTGTATGAAGTATTTTTGATACTCAATCTCTGTAAAATGATAACTAAACTGAATTTTCAAGTGCTTTTCTTAAATATTGTTTAATATTTCCTAAAACCATAATGGTCACAGAAAAGTGAGAGATTTTTGTAGATGGACCTCTTAAGAACATAAACTTCAGCTTTTGCACCTATCTTGGATTGACCACAATAGTTTCTCAAGAAACTATGACTAAAATATGCAATTTCTATAAAAATGTTCCTTCTTGTTGTATTTTTCATCTTTTCACTCTTTTTGTTCCTTTGATCGTTTACTTTCACTTTAGACAAACCAATGTTGGTAGCATTTTCATCTATTTTTACCATTTTCCATCGCCTTCCGTAATTACCATCGTTTTACCTTCGATCGTCTGGGTCTCTATTTGTCCTTCACCTCGACTTCTTTACCCTACATTTATATCCACCGATACTCTTTAATCCGTTATGCTTTTCCTATCCTCGTAATTTCTCATTTCACTTACCATTCACCTGCACATTTCATCATTCTAATCTCTTCTCGACTTTGTATACAAATCGTTTTTGTTGAATGAAGATATTGAATTAAAACCGAGAACTCGAGTAACACCGAATAACTAGTATTGAAATTGTTGGTCCAAATCCATATTCTGATGATAACCTGCTTAAATCAAACAATTTTGTTAATGAAACTGCAGTTCTCCATGAGGGCATTCAATGAAGTTATATTCGTAAGCCGTTTAGCTCTCCATTTTTTGGCCTTTTGTATTCAAAATGGAAGCTTCGGTTTTCTTCACATCGAGCAAGCATTTCGCTTTTTTAATGAGGGAATGGCACACCATGGTGTTCGTGGGGAACACCATGCTTAAAAACTGTGGAATGATCTTAGCAATAAGATTTTAACACCCATTCAAGAAAATAAGAATACAGAAGTTTTTTTCAAGTTCGGATATTAACAGAAGAAATACTGCTTCTGGAAGCAACCCAAGCCAACAGTATCGTGGTGGTAAGATGCTTCTAACACAGGGTCCTGGGTGACTCGAGCTATTTAATGGAATAAGCAGATTTCAATGAAAATTTAAAACCGTAGCGCAGAGCATGTCATTAATAATTAAAATAACTAGAAAAACACGAAAATGGCTTTTATTTATGTTAAAATGTTTTTATTTTTCCGAGGTGTGACGTCATCGACGTACCCGGCCGACGTATGCAAGGTCGGCTAAGCGGGTGGTGAAAACCCCGGGCACCGCTGGTCGAGGGTGGTTTAACCTGAGGGCACGATTCTGCTGCAGTCGCATCGCCACGTGGACGGTGGACTATTCAAAACCACCCGTTCCCCGCCGGTTAACGTTCGCCAGCATGACGGGTAGCGGGGTTCACGTGGATCGTTGATCTCAAGTGAGGGTTGATCCGATCACCGAGGCGATGGGGGAATAAGGCCGAGGTTTCGAGAGTGTGGGGCCCGCCGGACTTTTAACACTTTATTATTTAATCACTCCCGGGGGATATTCGAATAAAGTGATATAAGCACGCAACTAGTCCCGATGACTAATTAACCCCGTATGCGTACGTAAAAGGGGGTCGGCGTGTTTTTTTGTTGCGATTGCCGTATCAAAACCACTATGAAAATGAAACTTTTCGGAAGTATTCATTTTTTTGTATTTAAACATACATGCTATGTATGTTGTTTTTATGTATATTTTTTATTTATATGAATAAATAAATATTATTTAATTATTGCATGTATGGATTATATTATTATAATGATACTTAACCATGTACGTATAGTGGGTTATTATTTAAATGTATATATATAAATATTTTGTTAACTTTATAACAGAGGGCTTTTAAGTATTTATAAAATGGAGTTATATACGATAGATATGTATTTTATTAGGGATTATACAATAGAGTTAAATGTAAATATGGCAAAGGATAAGTGAAACCAAAAATATTTTGCACATCTAAGAAAGTGATAATCAAGTAATTAAAATATCTTACCTTCAACACTAAAACTTAGAATATGTTATCTTGAGGGATTTTTATGGAATTTTAAAGAGTTTCTGCTAAAATAGGATTTACTTAGGACAAAAGAAAGATAAGATCATAATGACATTATTCAAGTACCAGTTTTGATCATTAGTTTTATGGGTCCTGCCTTCCCCAAGTCAAGTTGAATGCTCTTGAGCCCCTTGATCTCCAAACACCTAGTCCTTTGTAAATTAGTAAACTTTTGAGGGGATGCTGAACAGGAAAGTTAATGAGTTTAGATTTTTTCGTCGTGATTTTCCAAGGCTTCTCGCCAGCATTTATTAAAAGAAGACCAACAATAATAAAACATCATCATTTTATTAGAAATTTCTTGCAGCAATTGAACAATTTCTACCTACTCATTTTAACACTACCATTTTCTTCTTTATTAGTGTATTTAGACCTACAAACCCTGGTCAATCTTTTCTTTACACAAATCTATTCTTATTTCTACCTTTATTACATCCAAGGGTTCGTATTGAACTGCTGAGCAATCTTTATTCTGATTTCACCTATCTACTTATCTGCCAAGATTAAACCGTTTAAGTGATATTTATTCTCTTCAATCTACAAGATGAAATTGGAAATATGAGTGTTTGCTGAAATGTATTTATTTTATTCATAATCAAATAAAAGTTTTATGTTTTACATGTTCTGCTTAATGTACCTATGTTAGGCAATGCAGACTAATACTTTCCTACTCTTATTTTTTAGGGTAGGGTTCATTTCTTTTACTTTTTTAGCCATTTTTATTATTTTTACCTTTGATTTTCTTTTGCATACCTTCTTTACATTTTTTAAATTTTTGATTTTTGTTTTTCAAGAACATAACACCTCTTTATTCATAAAAAAGGTTTGAATGTATTCCAGTTCAATTAATAATCAGTGAAAACATACCTATTGGTATAGGAGTCTAATAGCTCTGGTATCATGCTGAGAAAACCATGATGTTTGGATTAGGGATTTTCTTAACTGATAAGAATTAATTGTGAATGTTTGTTACTACTTACAAAGCATCTTCATCAAGAAATTACCAAAAAAAAAAAAAACTACAAAACATGGTAACATCAAATAAAAGAAAAAAGACATAAGAAATTAGGCTCCAAGTCGTGGGCAAACTCACAAGGGTGAAAACCAAAGAAAATCCTCTTCTTTACAACTGCATCAAAGTGAGACATTCAAGACTCATGATCAAGACTGAGAGACTCATGCAAGACCCAAACTCAACTCCTCCCAACCATTTAACAAACAAATAACCATATAATACATGCATAATAACGTCAACAACTTTACATAAATCTGGTCATTCCAATTTTAGCCTACAATACCACAAAATAACTCAAAAATTTCCTACCATGCGTAATGAAACCAGGTGGCAGAAACATAATTTCTCCTTTTACCTTTTAAAATTACTTCTCTGCACAAAAACGAAGTGATGGATGGAGATGATAAATGAGAGATTGAACTATCTATTGGACATGTCCAGAGGTCGAATGGCTGCCTTAGCTACATGGCTTCTGTCCAAAGAGGGCCAATTTATTTTGCAGCGACATTTTTGATTTTCACTAAAAAATGGGAAATTTTCTTTTTCTTTTACAAGCCCAAATGGGACCTGACTTTAATTATATCATTTAATTTCATGATAAATTTTATTTTAATTAATTGACCTTAAAAGCATGAGGAACATGCTTTGATTAGAAATAAAATAATAATAATAATGAATATAATAAAATTATAAATACAATTAAGCTAATAAATTTGAATTACATTTTACAAGACCGACGCTAGTTACATTTTCAACAATGTATCATTTAATTAGAAAAGGACATTAAGGGCCTCCTCTCTCATACATTACTTAACATTGTGTAATTGCACATTCGTGTATTGCAAGACCTTTTCATTGAAAGGGAACCTAACTTAAAATTTCAAATATTTATATTTAATAGTTCATTCATAATCGTATACATTTCGTTGCCAGCTCTACTAAGATGATAAATGAATTTATGGCTACTACATACAAAGATCTCAATTTACCACACATAGTAAGCTGATGGCCCTAGCATCGATTGCTGGTGTGCCTCCATCGACCGAAACTTTTAAACTACTCTACACATACGTATAACACTAATTTTTTCTCCTAAAATATCATATTTAATGGTAATAGAATGAATGTATCTTTGAACATGAATGTCCCAACATTCTCAAAAAGTTTCACCATGTCATTCACTTCTCAACCCACTTTTAATACATTCATTTACAACACAAAAGATTACAAACAGACATTCTCAACATTATTTAAACAACATACCTCTATTTAATCTCCGTAGTATTTCATTTAATAAGTTGATACTTCACAATTGGAGTTGCAAATCAAAGTTTTCTATTATAAGGTTCCTATATCGACTTACGATCACTGCTTGAAATTGTATAAATGCTAACCCATTACTGGAGTCACTCCAACATATAAAATGTGAGATTCTAATGGATTGTATGTTACTTATACCTCAACAACCTGCCTTGTAATGTTTACCCCAAGAACATTTCGGGAGGACATGCAACTCATTTCTCTCTTTCTTGCATACATATTCAATTATGTTATGTCCCTCCACATTTCATCAACCATCAGCATACTTCTGTTGTTGGCAGCTGAAAATTCATCAAATTCTATTGCCATACCTATGGCCGTCACAATTGGAAAAAAATACACAAGAAGCCTAATTTTGGATTGGAGAGAGTAAGACATTGAGCAACTTTATCATCACTTTCATCTCTATATGTAACTTTTCACACTAGAACCATCCACATTCCATGAAGATTTCCTCCCAAAATTTCCTCATGCCTCACAATATGAAAAGGTATTTATATGAACAACCTATCATCAACATAAGTCAGAATGCCCTGTAAAAAATTTCTGCCTTTAGAGAAATTTGCCTGCTTGAAAATTGTACTAGCAAATTCTCAAAGCCTTCGCATCCAAGAGCTTTTGAATTTTCTTTCTACTTAACCTTCATTCTGGACAAAATGTTAAATGATCATTTGTATTTTCCTCAATCCATGATATAGTAGTGCTACTAAGAGGGCAGGGTAACTATATAGTAAGGAGCACACATATATCAACCTTGTTGGAGAATAGCATTTGTCTGAAATTTTCCTTTTCATGATAATTACACCTCGTGAACTTGCGCTTCTTTACTTAGATCTTAGGTTTGTTAGCTATTATGTCTTTCATCAAGTCAATTATCAAAACACAAGAGACACAAAAGTTTAGCCTGCTGCAAGGTCAAAACCTCTCCTCTAGAGAGGAAAACCCAAAAGCACCTTTTCTATTGGTCTTCCATTAACGGCATTAATACGTTAAAAACAAACCTCGACACCAGAGGCCTCAAGACCCTGTCACCGCTCTTCTCACTAGTTGATTCTTCTTCGCACTGCATCGCACCTTTACTAGGAAGCTCGGTCCCTTTACCCCAGTGCGGCCGCCAAACCAGGCTTCTTCTGCTTCCTTGATCTTATCCTTAGATTCCAGCCTTCTTCTCTCGCCTACTTTCCAACGTCCTTTGGACACCACCAAGACCGAGCCTTTCTGCGTCACAGCCTTCCTCTTTACTACATTTACTGGGGCCTCCCCGAGATATGTGAGGCAACCGTGTACCAAAACAGATATGATAAGACTCCTTCCTTCGATAACACACCCTTTATCGACTCCAATCACAACCTTTCATCGCCCGTATTACCTTCTTCTGCGCCACGTATTGTTCACGCACTAGGAGAGAGAATACCATGATAGCCTTATCCAATGCGAGGTGGTACAGACTCAAAAACAACAAAGGTAAAGGTATACCTCTTTCTTCCCGTACCAGCCTCCTATTCTCGCTGAACACGTGACCCAATCATTTTCTAATACATGATCCACCTCCACACTCCTGCATTGGAGGCCGCATCATCTTTTATAGTGATTGGCTTTAGCTTGTAGTTTTAATATGCAGGCTTGTGTGCTTTCATCAATGGGGACAGAATATTCACCATCTTTAAGCCGACTTGCAGATATATTGACGATGTCTGGGTATGGTACTACACCGAATAAATTGTCTTTATACAGAACACCAATTCACAAGACAGAGTATACATGACTCAAATTATATATATTTATGACAAGATGACAAACTTCAAAGACATCAAGAAGAAGTTCGACTTATAATAAAAACTCGCTCACAAAACCCATGATGCGCAAGTATTACACAATACATTTTATTATCTTTGTCTTTCATTACACAAATTAAAAGTAATTTCACAAGTCATTATGAAGACTGTCTTAATATGTCTAAATATCTCTTAAGCTGAATCTAGGGATGTATTCATAACAGTACATGGTCACTCTCAATCAAGAATCCTATACAATGGAATTTCTGGATTAAAATCCATATGTTATAGCATCTTATTAACCAACATTGTCATGCTGCAAGGCTCGATTAATAGCTCCATCTCTTCACGCCTACCAGCCGAGACCATGAACTACAATGCTTTTCCATGGTGACCAATGATTATAGACATCTTCATATTATCTCCACAGTATACATCACCCACCATCGAGTATGACAATTTTGTTATAACTATTCTTTTGTATAATAACCTCAAGAATACCTTCCGTTCTTTCACGACTACTCTTACTCGATACCCTAATACATCCCCAAAAGAGTATCAAAAAAATGCCAAATGATTATTCAATCCCACATTCTCATTTTCTAGGGGAAGACCGCGTAATGATACGTCTATCTTCCCAATTAGGGAGGAAACACCATTCCTATCAAGGAATGTTTCCTAAGCCCTTATCCAAGGACTGTCAAGGCTTCTCTTATGCCGAAGGAATTGTCTTAGGGCGTCCAGACTTGCTTTCAACTTTCTACTGCAAGAAACTTATTACCAACCCCCTCTTAATCAGACTCACAAAGTGTTAATGATGAAAACACCGGAATGGCCATAAGAACCCTTTTCTTTGATGTCATGAACTTATCTCATTGTTGAGAGTCTTCATCTGGGGATATCTTTCATTAGGCTCAAATCACCCATCACTTTTCATTTTTTTTTTCAAAAGTGATCCATCAATCTTTCAATCGTCTACCTTCTGAATAAGCTTTTCCTTCAACCATACTTTTTCTAAGTATCCATATCATGCAATATGTGGTATCAACTCATGGAAGACATATACTTCTTAGCTTTGAATAATAGCCAGATTTATATTATTCAATTATAAATATGAATACTTAAATCAAAATTTACCTTAGTGATGACTACCATGACATTCTTCTTGTATGCATCGACATCCTTTTTATCCCTAAAGATATTTATTGTCAAGTGCCCTCATCTTTCTACCAGGCTAGAGTCCACATATTTTCCCCCGGAGATCTCCAGGCCGGTGCCCTTCTTATTTTCGGATGTTGGGATTGCTGCTTTCTTTCATGGCTGTACTTCCATGATATCTTCCCTTTCTTTTCTTTTCTTAATATACAATTTTATTTCTCTACTCCTCAGAACCCATTGTGCAGCCTCCTTGATATAGTCACAATGTACAAATAATTTCATATTCCATATGAGATATTATGTTGATTTCATCTAGTATAGATCATGTCTTTTGGGTAAATTCCATTGCACTTAAGTAGTCATAGTATTGATTCACATTAAAATAGAAGTATACTTCTAATGTTCCACATGGCATGACTTCATAGCATCTAGTGTCAACATATACATACACATGTATCTTCATTCTTTTCTCTTTTTTGAGTCATCCTTCTGCAGGTTTCCTTAGAATGAAAGATTATTTTCTTGATTTGCTTCATCAATATGTCATCATATTTTAATCCCAAATTGTGTAAGTTAGAATTTGATGAAACCTTTTGTTTTCTTTCCTAACTATGAATCCAAAGAGGATTCCATTAGAAAACAACAACACCGTTTCCATATTGATTATTAAATGGGTAACCCTTGATCTATGACCTGCCACATAAATATTGTTTTCTGGGTGAGGTTCTAGAGCCACTTCTTTCATGGCACTCTCTTGTTGATTGTTGTGGTCTAATTTCTGGAAGGTTTTTTTATCAACACGATCGTTTACAAGCTTAACAGTATTGTGTCAAACCAAAGAGGTAACTCTCAACCGTAATGTATTAGTCAGAATGTACATGTATTTATACATGAGGTGAGGCTATTGGGATTCATCTCTCAATGACCGTCTTCCTTATTTCCTAATATTATTTATTATACAATATTACATCTCCACACCCAACCCATAGGATTAGTGTCAACATTCCCCCCTTAATCAAGGATGTTATGAGCCTGCACATCGATCTGAAATTTTCAAACTTTTTCTCCAAGCAAGCCAGAAGACATTTCACAGCTTGCTCATTTGTGGAACAATAATGATGATGGATGATACTTGGCATGAACATGATGTCGAATTAGATGGTATTTTTATTGATGTGCTTGCTCGATCATGGAACTTGGGTTTCAACAATTTTGTCATATGTTGCCGATCGTAAGAGTGGTGGAATACATTTGTTTCATCCGCAAATATCTTATGATTTTCGGAGCCGTCAATTTATTTTGTTGCTCACCGGCTACCACATACTCGCCCGCCTCGTGAATCCTGGCCGGAACTCGACTATTTGCGTGATCTCCATGAGAGCGGTGCCTCCCCGACTCACACCCGCGTGTAACCTCGTAGTAGACACCCCCGTTTATTTTGCTCGCCATCAAAGTCCGAATCGCAGCATCCCACCAAGTCAAGTCGCCTACCCGTGTGTATTTGAGTCCAAAGTCTTGGAGTCCTCTAGTACCTTAACACTTTTTTGGCAGTCACATCAATGTCCTTCACAAGGTTTTTGCATGAACCTTGAGAGGATTCCACAACAAATGAAATGTCATGTCCGGTGGTGGTTAGGTAGATATGACTTCCTATGTTTGCCTATGCTTAGTTGCATCCCTCGAATTCCTTCCTTCAATAGATGTGAGCTCTAAGTTTTGTTCCACCGGAGTGTTGCGACTACATTCATCCATGCCAAACTTGTTCAAGAGATCTCTAATGTACTTCTTTTGAGAAAGAAATATAAATTTAGGATGTTGAATTACTTCAATACCCAAATAGTAATGAACATGACCCAAATCACTATTTCAAAACCTTTCTTCAATTCTTTCTTCATGGATGCAATATAGCTCTATCGTTCCCCGTTATCAAAAGATCATCTACATACAATACAAGATATACAACTTTTTTTCCAACGATACACCAAACAAAGTTGCATCAAGATCAAAATGAAGTCAAGCTCTAGAAGATGCTCGGTTAATTTCTCATACCAGCCTGGTACGTGTTTCGAGGCCATACAAGGATTTTTATAAGCTAAAAAAAAAATTTTCGACCTCACTACAAACTCTTCCTCGTCGTAACATATAAACTTTTCCCTTAGATCTCCATTCAAAAAGGGAGCTTTTACATCCATCCGATGAACTTTCCATCCATTCCCGGAGCCGCAGGGCAAAGAGAGTCCTGACAGTGGTCCATTTTGTTGTGGGAGCAAAATTTTCTTCATAATCGATTCCTCCTTATTTTTGTGCGAAACCTTTTCGCCACAAGCTCAGCCTTGTGCTTGTCGAAGTGAGCCGACCGCTTTATACTTGTTCTTGCAGACCCACTTTCATGTACCCAATTGGTTTTTTTTCCCAAAGTTGCGCATCAACCACCATGCCATTCTTTACTGTGCAGCATCATACTCCTTTTGCATCGCTTTTTCCATTCATCATGAGAACTCTGGGCTTTTCTTTGAAGGAACTTGGGAACATCCGTAGACAAAATCAATTAAGCGTTTATAAGCAATATCCATATCGTCAGAGAATCAAAATTATCTACATCACCTTCGTATTTGTTGAGTGGAACTTCTTGTTCTTGTTTTTCCAACCTCATCGTAGATGAACATTCTTTGGCGTCTTTGCCACCATTTGGGAGGACCTTCCTGATGGCCTGGTGTCAATATTTGATCGATTTGAGATTGATTCAAGATTCGTTAATCTCCCACCCCGTTAATCACATCATTCAATGTGTCATCCGTGGTTGTCTCTTCATGGGGGAGAGTGCTTTCCGGACCGATTCCAGTAAATTTGATTCAATATCATAATCCCCCCTTCAAAAATGTGGAATCTCATTATCAAATTCTTTGAAAGACTTTGCATGTGCACCCATCTGTGCGATCAAGTTGCCGCTCAACAACCTTGTCACTCTTGGAAGATTCAGAATATGACATCTCTTGTTATTACAAACTTCTTATTTGCTTCATCATAGAGACGATACCTTGGAGGTGGCTGAGTACCCCAAGAAGATACATTTTCGACTTCTCTAGCACCAAGTTTGTCTTGACTGTACGGGCGTGCTAAATGGTGGACCCAAATATCTCTAAATGTTGATTAAAGGAATGTGGCGCGCTACATTTCAAAAGGAGTTTTGTTTCTAATTGAACTTGAAGGACACCTATTATTTATGTAAACACCTACAGAACCCATCAGCCCAAAACATCAATTTTACATTCTCGAAAAATAACATGGAGCGAACCATATTTAAAATAGTTATGTTCATTCTTTCAGCCTACACCATTCTGTTGGGGATTATATGGCATGTGCCTGTTTGATGTTTGATTCCATGTTGACGAAGATAATTTTCAAATTGCTTAAAGTGTATTCTTTTTCCCACACGTACGTAGAGAGCCAATATGAGTTTGTGCATCATTTTCAATCCATGCATGAAAATTTTAAACGTTTGAAAAGCTTCGTACTTGTTCTTCAATAAGTAAATCCAACACATTTCAAAAGTAGTCATCAATAAATTTCATCATGTATTTATTTCCATTTATAATAGTAAACAGTATAGGGCCACATAAATCGAATGAACAAGCTCAATTTTCTATGCTCTGGAGTTTGAATCACAGTTATCGTTTGTTATGCTTTCCTAGAATACAAGCATCACATTCCTTAGGTTTTCTAGGAATTGTAGGTAGTCCATTAACACCATTTTTTCTTCAACAACGAAGGCTTTCATAGTTTAAGTGTCCAAATACATGCTACAAAAGACGATGAAATGCCTTTATCATGATGTGAACCGAATGCAAGTTTTGAGCATGAGCAGAGGAACTCTTCAGCCTTCAAGAGTCTCTCTTTTCTATTCCCTCCATGACAAGTGAGTGATCCGATGCTTTTCCGACCTCTCGCCTTGCCATCAAACAAGTGAATGGGAGTGTCCTGTCGTGATTTGGACCAGGACAACAAGCTCTCAACTCGTGAGTGTATGTTAACCCGCGTAGAATATGATCCGAAAGACCAGCAATGGTCGATTATGCCAAGCCCTGATGGCTTGAGTTTGGATTTATCTACGAAATATACTGCTCCATCAACTTTTTCAGTGAATTATTCAAAAAAAATATTTTCTAAATGTCATGTGACATGTCACTACTACATTTGGCGGAAATTCCGACACTTGGTTCCGACGCTTTTGACCAAATGTCGGAAATTTCCCCAAATTTTTTCCATCTCGCCCGAAATCGTCGCTATACCGATGTTTATAGAGGTGCTCACTAACACTTAGAAAAGTGTCACAATTGCGACGTTTGGAGGAAGACGTCGTAATTAGACACTATGGCCCGTGCCGCCACAGACACCCAATCGTCGGCGGCGGCCACACGTTCCAGCCGCCGGGACAAGCGCAGGTACCTACGTAATAGCGACGCTTTTTCCACCGTCGGTATAACGACACTTATATGCGTGCCACATAAAAATACGAACTTATATGCGCGCGCGGGGGCCCGAAACCTATATGTGCGCCACATAAAAATGATTTTATTGTTTCGGTCCGTCGCAATAGCCACACACCGACAGGCGGGACGCGCGTACTTTCTCGCCCTCCGCTCTTGTAGAACAAAATTTTCCTCAGCTCTTGCACGCATTTGCCCTCAAAGACTACGTCAGCTCTTGCGCAGCAACATTTTCCTCAGCATTCGCCCTCACCGTTCGCCTCTCGCCCTTCGCAATGGTAAGTTCTTACCGCAAGTTCTTCCTCCTATAGTAGGGTTGAATCTATTTGGGTTTTTTGGTCAATTCGGGATTGGTGTTAGGTCGTAGGTTCTCTCTAGATGTCAAGAATCAAGATTCAATACCTCTATTATCTTCATCACCCAATACAAGATTTAAAAATTTTCCCAAAGAAACGCGACACACCTATGCCCATTATTTCTTCCGTTTTAAAAACCCTACATTTAAATGAAAATAGCATTGTATTTCAACTACAAAACTATTAGTGTTCAAATGTACATGTGTGCATCACTTGTGTATATTCCTTTTCCACTTTCACATTATCCAAGAATGTGTGCAAAAGATAGTCTATATTTTTTGTGATTTAGATTGTCTTGAAAAAGGAAAGGTAAATTATTTCCCATGAAAAGAAGTTGCCTTTTTATAGGTTGTTTGGACCCCACGGGAAAATTTATGGTATGCCTCTCCATATTATGTAGTTTAAACTTGAATTAATGTATTATTCTACATGAAAATATAATTACCTATGTGATGTCCTTCATCACTAATTAAAAAATTATAGGGTTTCAATTTCCAGACTCTAACCTGTCCGATGCTAAATTCTAGGTTCTCGCTGGTGGATCACTCTTCCATTTATTTCTTTCCTTCCGGATCTTGTCATACTTTAAAAGTCATCAATGATACATATATTATTTTAGGCATCCCAAAAGGCTTTATAGAGGAACATATTGTGAAGTTTTTTTGGACACTTCTGAGGATTCTTTTTTTAGAACCCAACACCCGCTTCATGCTATCGAGTTATATATCAAGTAACCTGTCCTTAATAACCACACTATGAGTGTAGGTTCAACCACTAACTTGTTGGGACATAGCAGCATATGAAGCCGTGTGATGATTCCATATCACAAGTCTATTATGGTGAAAAAAGTGAAGACACAAAGACATAGTTATTATGTTAACATTACTAGAAACATTAAATTATCCATGCTATCAAGATGTCAAAATTCCATGCATTAGGTGTCATTACTTGTAGCTAGATAATAATAATAATATAAAAAAATCAAAACTTTATTCTTGAAACATGATTGTTACACATTGGTAACCTAGTCTACAGTTATTATCACCCAAATATTGCAAAACAAACTTAAAATATAAATTAAACCAACATAGGAATCCAACTAAGGGTTTCTCGACAAAATCATGCCATAACCTGGCATTTTGAACCCAAATTTGAATCCATCATAAGTAATACAATGCAAACTCAGATGGATTTTCAATGCATGTTTGCATGCTACACTTATTCTCTATCTAGATATCATTTTTTAAATGGAACCATTAGTCAAGCCCTCTTTTTTGCTCCACCACCTCCATAAAGTTTAAACATATGCAAACATATATCATGATCTTGGAATTCCATTACATATGTATGTGCCAATGTTCCATAATCATGCCCCATCATCAATTTAATAAATTTCCATTGAATATCAAATTATGGAGGGGGGGAACTTTTTGTGCAACATTTGCCCAAAATCAGTGACCATCTGGGGAGGAGGTGAATGAGAACTATAGATATTTGAAGAAGTAGATTAGTGCCTTTTCCTCCTGCCATGCATTCATATACAACATCCATCACAAAAATTTGTCTTTGTTCATTCTCACCTTGAAAGTTGCAAAATTCGTGCCCTAATTGAAATGACTTAAATTTGAAAGATATAATAAAAAATGCAAGCTAGAAGTGCTCATTAATACAAAGGGAAAACCTTCCTACCTACTCCTAATCGAGATACTGATTGAATAGGAAACATGATATTTCCGTGGAGTTGATCTAACAACTAGTTAAATGTATGGGACTAAATCATGCATTTGATCAGCAAACATGAGCTACGAAGAGAAAAAGTGCAGACTAATGGAAATCCATACATGCCACTTATAAAAACTACATCGAAGGCCCAAAAATACTTAAGGTCTAATTTAATTTGAATCCAAAAATGACAAATAGGATTAGGTGAAAACACGAGAGTGGTGTGGGTGAACAAAATAAATAAAAAGTGAAGATAATTTTCCAAGATGCCTTTGTCACCGTTGTATGAAAGCCATGTTTCTCTCTTTTTCCTTTGTTAAGAAAAGAACATTATAAGTATGGTGTTTTCCTGTGAATAGAGAAGCCTACTTAAATACATATCATTCAGACTGAATGTTTGGGTGTCTTAATGTGCAATGACATGTTTCCAGGATCGAATTCAATGCGTGCAGGGCATATTTGAAACTCTAACTCTATCTTCCGGTGTCTTACTAGAAATTATTTCAGTTTTCATTTTGTGTTTTTCAAGTTAGATATTGTTTTCAAGTTTTTACATTTATAATTTTATTGCAATGTAAGTGTATCGATCGTAGTGTTACAGAACAATCCCCGAGACGCGGATGATCGTGAAAAGAGGCCAGCGGAAGAACATGGAAGTGCCGCATTGCTCTATCTTCCGTATTTTAGTTATTTACATAATTGAAATAATATTAATTTTGTTCAAATATGTACACCTAGCCATGGTATCACTGGATGATTCCCTCTTTGAGGAAGAGCTTTCTTCATCCCTATCTCTAGTGTTCTCATGGGTGTGCCACCAGATGCAAGGTCGGAATTTAATACTTTGATAGACGCGCTCAAACACTCGAAACAAGAAGGAGAGATAACATCTTATGAGGCACGAGAACATATCGTAATAATAAAAATTCAAAAGGATTTTTTTTTTGTTTTCATATGAGATGAATTACAGATAGTTTGATTTTTTTTTAATTTTTACACGACTAAACCAACAAAAATTTCTTTTGTATGTAGTTGCATTTCCACGTAACTTGTTGGTGGTAGTGGGACACAAGGGCAAGAGATTTCCCAACAACCCTCTCGTACACCTTCTACTCCTTTAGGTGCCGCCCAAGAAACACACCGCCTGGCGTACACCTGTACCAACCGCCGAACGTGTTACAATGATGAGGCCGATATGGCCAACCATATTATTGCGTTCGGAGCTACACGTGTCAACTCCACAGGACCATTAATGGCACGTTGTTGGTGAACGATGAGGGTGTCCCCATAAAGCATGTACAACTTCGGTAAATTTTAATATTTTAACTATTTCATGTACTTTTTTTATCTAAAACATATTTATCATGATTTTTATTTTTAAATTAATGATAATATCTTTTTTTTTGGTTTTATTCTCGTGTAGGAAACAATGAGCCCACAGATTACAGCCATGCGTTGGTAATTTTTGCCCAACTATTACGATGGTGGACCCTGCACCTAACCTCGAAAAAGAACTTAGATTATCTAGAAGCCCTTTTGGGGTTTCCGCACATTTGGATGTCAATGTGGCTCGGGTAGTCGATAAATATTTGGAACATACCAGTGACACCTATAGGACGCAATTGCAATTTAACCCCAGATATGAGTGTCCTCAGCTTTATATGGAGAGCACCATCCAAGCGACGCGAAAAGAGAAAAAACGATAAAGAAAGAAGGAAAAATGCCAACCTGACCCGCAACGTAAATTACATAACTTTAGTTCAATAGCTTTAATTTTCTTTATGTCTAAAATAAAAAGTGTGCTACGTCATATCTCACTTCAATCTTTTGATGCTAGGTTGTTCGACACCTCAAAGGAAACCAAAGCTAGGATTGAGAAAGGTCATCACAAGTTTTATTGTGGTGGCTACTTGAAATTAGCCGTAAGAATTGTAATTAAGTAGTTAAACATCTTATAATTAATTGTAGACGTCTAATGCTGTAATCCTATCGTATATGATTAAAAATACACAATCATATGTAATGTAGGGTGATGAATTTTAACAAAACTACAGAAGATAAAATATCGTCGTTTGGCTATCAAGCCGTAGCCGAACGTCATAGAAGTTTAAGAACCAAGATCCAAAATTTCGATAAGGTAAAACATTAACCTTTCAACATTTTTGTTTTCGTCCATAAACTTAATGTCTAACAACTTTGTTTAAATCGGGGGAGCAACACTACTGATGAGGCAACAACCTGGGCTTTTGTAGCCGATGTAGATGATCCTTTCCCATGCACCACCATTGTAGTGGGGGACCAGCCGGATAATGTCGCTATCAAGTAGGTCGTGACGGTAATTAATTTCACTTATATTTTTTTCTAGTTATACCCTGATGGTTTTCCTTATAACGTTTTTTGTTTAAATGACAAGAGAATGTTTCGAGGATCTTACTACCGCAGAGGAGGATAAAAAGGGTCATCTTACCCATTTACAACCGGTGTACCGTAAATAATCTCATTGCAATTTTTTTTATTAATATTACCGAACTAGTTCAATGATATTTAAAATTTAATATTATCTTTTTTAGGTGATGCTCCTGGCCAGATGAGACCGTACATCGTGACAATGCAACTAGGCCGGGCCGCCACAACTCGGTGCACCAGGTAAATAATTCATTGCAATTTTTTTTTATTAATATTACCGAACTAGTTCAATGACATTTAAAATTTGACAATTAAAATTTAATATTATCGTTTTTGTAGGCGATGCCCCGTCACCGGATGAGACCCTATTACCCCGACAATGCAACTAGGTCGTTGGGCGACAACCTAAATGTAACAATCTCATTGCAATTTTTTTATTAATATTACCGAACTAGTTCAATGATATTTAAAAAATGACAATTAAAATTTAATATTATCTGCTTTTGTAGGTGATGCTCCCGTCATCGGGATGAGACCGTACATCGTGACAACGCAATCAGGCTGAAGTGGCGCAAGAATCGTGCACCGAAAATAATCTCATTGCAATTTTTTTTATTAATATTACCGAACTAGTTCAATGATATTTAAAAATCGACAATTAAAATTTAATATTATCCGGCTTTTGGTAGGCGATGCCCCGCGACCGGATGAGCCCGTACACGGAATACGCAACCAGTCGCAAGGTGTCGAAAGGCACGAAACAAAGATGAGCACGATGATACCGATTATGTAATTAGAGCTTTACCACTTGAGCATCACCTCATTGCTCGAGCATGCCAATTGTTCATGGCTCACTTGTACCAATTGGCACACAAGTCAATCTCCGAGTGGTGCCACTACCTATTTTCGTGAGAGTTTAGGGGTTTTCAACATACTGCAACCGATTCGAAGGTTTCGCTTGAATATTCTCACACACACTCATGGTTTGGATTGATGAGTACACCGAATGGTTGATTCATAAGAACCCTCCCATATAGTCATCTGAGATATTTCTAAGCCGAAGCCTTTTTTCACCGTTTCTAGTGGTGGATGGTGTGGGGTGATCCATCAACATCGGTGTTTGTAGTAGGGAATTTGTTTTGTGACACATACTGGACCATTTGATGTAGATATCCTACTGGATGCACCATAGATGGGCACGAGAGGCCAAGAATTTAATTAAAAATATGCAACCCCCAGTACGGTAACCTAAAGGCCGCGAGAGACATCGTTAAAGATTGTTTTGTACCGGCCTTAATATAGTCGTGATTTCTTTCTATTATATTAATGCAAATATATAGTCCGGTCTCATTAAAAATGAGGATTGTGGTTGTATTTCTGGTTGTTTCTCTCTAATGCTCCAAAAGTTGCCAAAAGTTGCGATAGTTGTTTAGTTTGCCCGTTACAACTTAAAAGTGGTTTTTTAGCATAAGGAGCTGTGTTTTTTGTCTATACTAATATGAAGATCTTGTACCCTATATTTAGCATAAGAGAAGATGGCTTCGTTTTGGGCGTATGACAACAATTGCCACACTTCCACTTAATAAGGGGTCAATGGAAAGGGAAGAAGCTACAATGTTTGATAATTATGGCGACAATTGTCTTCTCTTTAGTTTTTTTTTCTACCCATTTTTAATCGTCGCTTAAGAGGGACTCGAGACACATGACAGAGAGAAGGTAGTTAATACAAGAGCTATGGAAAAGTGAGTTGTACTTCAACAAGGATGGCTCGTGTTGGACAAAAAATTGCAAAGCCGAGAAAAACTATGTTTAAAGGAAGGTCACCTCGCACGTCAAACTTCACCGCGTGGATCTTTTCCTTGTCCACTTATATTAAATTTTAATGTGTTATTTTAATTTTTCATGGAGGGTTGTTTTGGCATATGAATCGGTATTCAATTGCACACTTAATGTAAAGCATTGTCAATTTGTCTTGCAAAGCGGTGTGAACAAACTTGGCCGATTCGTTGGAGTCACTCCTCGCTATGAAAAAATGTTGTCTTGGAGAGCAAGCATGGTTTCTCCTAAAATAGTTAATGATGGTGACAAGAGTTTTTAAGGAGGTAATTTGTAGATGTGTGCTCTAGTTTTTTAACATTGTAATAGTTCCTCTTTAAATGTCTTAGATTTGGTAGGTACACTTTAAAAACTCAAAGGTGAAAGCGAAACATATTTGTTACCTGCTAACCATTGCCTATGGACTAGCCACATTAGAGTAATGCACAAAGCTTTTCACAACAATAAAGAAAGGGTTATGGTCAAGTCAAATTTATTTTTACTGACAAGGTAATGAAATGTATCTCAATACAGAATGTATTTTTTATTGGTTGAATTAGAGGACCCAGCTTGAAAATATTAAAGAAGTTGGTGGCAAGTCACAAAGACAAATGATTTAGCTGGGATGAACCACAACATCTCGTTGTTTTTGTGACATGTTGGAATATCGTACCCCAGAATAATGAATGAGACAATCTCCTTCCTCTAACACAGAGAAAATAAAATTTCTTCGACAGACATGCAGTTTCAACACTTAAAAAAATTTATTCCCTTCAATAACTCAAAAAAACTATTACACTCATACTTCACCGAGAGGGATTACAAATTATGATCGCTACAAAACGCAAGGCACAAAACCAACTCACCGTCTGCTCAAAACAAACATACTGCCTCTAAAATATTCTACTGTGGTTTTTCCTTTCACCCATTGCATACACTTAAAAAGTTGACACCCGCCTTTCTTACTTTTTACACATTACCGTGCAATAAAATTTTACGTATCGTCTATAAAAAAAACTACCAAGCTTTTTTCGACCTTTTTATTTTTATATGCCGTAACATATAAAACATGATACAATAAACCCTCTTTTAAAAAAATAAGATTAAAACTAAATTCTATGGCCCACCTTTCATTTCACATATGATATATATATATATAACATATGTTTAAAACATATGTATATATTAAACTATCAAAACATTGAAGAACCCTCTTTCGTCGGACTTTGGCAGTTCATTAGATTGATTTCAAACCAAATTCGCATTCCAAAATGGGATGTCGTACGTCCGCTCAATTTTAACTCGACCTCAATCCAATGTGCCCTATAAAAACGGTCCGGTTTTCGTGCTTTTCGTATCTTTCCATTTCACAATCTTAACACACTGTCTACCGTGTCCTCCTTGAATTTACAAACCCAGCGGGTAAATTTCTGCTTGCTTAATTTCCGGTCATGGAATTGCGTTATCATTGTTGTGTTTAAATACAATCCGTACGTAAATATGGCCGGCGTTCGCTTCACAAAAAACTGGTGTGAATTTTAAATAATTAAATTCTGGATGGGCATGCAAGCAACCCTCCAAAAAATGTTGTCACGTATCCATCCTTCACTGCTAATGAAGTTAAAATTCAAATTCAAGACAGGTTTAACACGTGAGGGTGTAAAGGTAAATTTTTGTCGATAGTACCGGATTAAATCTTATCTATTCATTTTTGTAGGGTCTTATGGTGTTTTATTTTTTAGTTTTGGGTTGGGCTATTGAGTCTAAGATAGTTTTTGAGTGAAAAAATCGTTAATGCATTAAAAAGTTTGGTTCTTTTGTCAAAATTTAAGAGCTCGTTATAGAAATACAAAACCCATAAATGGTTGTGTCTTAAATTTGGGAAAATAATTTGAAATGAACCTTTTTGTTTAGGTTGTCATGTTAGGCAAAACCCTGTATTCAATTACTAGGGGCATTGACAAGACAATAAAGGCCCTTGTTTTGGAACTCAAAATTTTGTCAAAGGAGGTAAACACTTGCCTTTTCGAGTAGGTTGGTTGGTCGATGGTTCGGTGTATCTAATTGAATTAGTTGCCTAAGGTATTTTTGGTTGCAAAACTTTTCATTTTTCATACAAATATTGGCCTTGTGGAATACATCTGGTTGTGTGGTCTTGTTAGATCTTGCAACATTTGTAGTTGTTTAGTCTTATGGCCGCAGGCACTTTTTATTATGGTGCCAGCTTGATGCAATATTGTCATTTAATCCTTACCCATGTGGCATGTTGAGAAGTTTCGTGAAACATTTGGTATTCAAAATGACACTTGATCCTACACAAGATCATGCACTTGACTCAAAATTCATATTCAAAGTGTGCCGTACAATTCTTGCAAAATTTCAAATATTTATGTTGTTTTAAACCATTATCTTTTTTATGTATTGATGCCGAAATGTAAGACTTTGGTATGAAACCAATCGGTCAATAATTTCCAACACAACAAATCTCACTTCCAAGACATGATTTAGAAGTAGAACAAATGTGCTTATGAAGCATAGAAAGATATCCTTGATGCATTGTCAATGCTTGGCTAGGGTTATTTTTGGAGAAAATAACTCCTTATTCTAGAATGTGTTGATCTTCAATACAAGTAAATGCCGTAGAAGAGAGATCACTTCTGTGGTACGCAACAAACTGAAATTGGACCCCAAAGGAGAGATGGTGTGTCTACAATTGCTCGTCAACATTTTCCCTTGGTTTACCCCATTCTTTTCCTCCACCGAGTCTTAATTGATTTCTTCTTTTTTCTAATATTTATCAAATTCGTAGAAATTTGATAAATAAATACTATCCACAATGGTTGGACTTTAATTTATATTCTGGACTTATATTATCTCCAATCCTTATAACCACCCCTTAACTTAACACTTTGTATTTATACTCCACGTTTCTTTAAATAAATAACTTGTAATGAACTTTCGACTCTAGACACCACTCAGTCTACAAAAAATCACGCTCTTACTAAGCTAATTATCCGCCAATCGTTTAATTAAAAATGGTATTTACCGACCCCACCTATATATATCAATAACCAATCAAACACTATCGTACCTCGGCTATCCTCCGCACACCTTAGTTAACTCCCTCCCAGTGTCTAACGTGCGACCACCGTCCGATGGCCCTTTCTCCAAATCAACGACTCTGGAAATTTCCGTCAGCTTCCAACGTCGCGTTTTAACGTGTGATGGCGCGGGTTAAACGGTGGTTTTCTCGGTCACCGCCACGTGTCGCATTCCCTATGGAATCGCTCGCGAACAGGAAATACCGCCTACTCCCGCAAAAGCGGTGCGATATGGGCAAACCACTTTTGTGATTCCGCTCGTGTTTCGTGCAGGGTCGACCACGGTGCAAGTCTAGTTCCGCTATCCTTTTTGTTTGTTAACTCATGTCCAATCCTCGGGTCAAAGTTATGAAAGCACAACAATTTTGTCTCTTTATTAAGCGCATTCTTATACTCGAATAGTTTTCATGACCCCGGTTCTCTTCATACGGCACCCTCGGGCCGGTGTGTGTGAGTTCGTCAGTGGTTATCCAACAATTTATGGGAATTCAAAGATAGAAGAATGGAATGAAGCGCACTCAATTGCCTTGTTAGTCCTCCATGATTTGGCCGATTGGCGGCAGCCAAAATGACGATGTAACATCAAACCAAGCTTTGGAGCCCAAGGACCTAGCCTTCGGGACTCGAGAGTGGCCTCTCTATTAGGTAAAGTGACGTGTGTTTGCTTATGGTGTTCTGATATTAGGGTTAAGCAGGAGTATAAGCTTAGTTTTTGATTTTTTAAGTTTGTGAGGGATAAAACTGATCAAATACATAAACTGGATAACAAGATGTAGATAAATTGGGCTATGGGGTCAAATAAGCCAAGAAAGCGTAGGGTGATGATGTAAGGCCGCCGTAGGGCCGATTTGACCTGAAGGTAGCATGTGATCTTTGGGAGGCTTGGTTAAATGGACAATGTTGGTGAAAGACAAAGGGATTTCAAGTGTAACTAGTTGACAGCGGGTATACAAACATTTTATAGCAAGCCATTAATCATGTTAAATGTAACTATGAGCTAATTAATACATAGAAACCAAACATTCCAACCATACATGCAGGTATAAGGCCCCAACTTCGGGAAATGGCTATCGTACTTTGGGGAAAACACATGAGACAAACTAACAACTCATAAACTACGTCGAACGCCGAAACATAGTTCTAAGTCATTGGGCACTTTGAAAAACAAGATTTCAGTTTTAGGCAAAGGGCCAGACCGGACCAGCTCGGTTCAACAACAAGATGATCAACAAATCACCAAAGAGAAGTTTTGGTGACATAACTATGGACATCTTATAGAAAAGGGTGGCACACCATACATCCTACTCAACATGCATAGAACTTGTAAATAAAACTAGCAAACATTATCCTTAGGTTACTAAAGAGCAGTTTAAGAATCCTCTTAGCATAACAAGAGAAGAAGAAACATCAAGCTATGAAGATTCGTGAATTTTGAGGTGCCTCCATGGGCATATCTCAAAACTAATTTCTACTGATCTATAGCAAGAAGAAACATGGATTATGAATGAAAACCAGGAGAAAAAAACATAGCAAGAAAAAACTATACCATTCTACCATGTCATGGAATCCATCACCAATCCTTCATCACTCCTCAAAAGCATCCAAGAGGGCAAACAAAATCATAACACAAGTGTATTCATCAAAGCTCATATGACCAATGTATTAATTCTTCTCTTGTTCAGCTCGTATTTACAATGAAACCCATGGAATAAATAGGCTTGAGGGAGAAACCTCATGGAGCAACTAGCTATCCCATTGGCCAATAAAATATCTTAAATTGTCTCTCAGGCTTCAAAGCCCATGGCACAAAATATCCCACAAAATATCTAAAAACTGCTGCAAAACGGAAATTATATTGACTTTACATCATTTCCTGAAGGATAAAACAGTTTAATGCACATTTGGGAAAAGCAGATTTTTGAGGTTCAAAAATTACAAAATACTTCATATTTATGCCCTCTAAAAAAGGTCCTCGACTTGCCGGATGCAATTGCGAAGCCTTCTCCCGATGTCGAAATGGGGCTCATGAGGGCTTTCTCGGAAAGCCTTCCTAATTAATTTCTCCTGCCAAGAACTAAAACCATCTCAACCGAGGTCCGGAAGTCATCCAAAACTGTACCGTGTGTAAAAAAAGCCGTGAAATAAAGCAGAGTGCTGATATGGCGGCGAATGTGCAAAAAGAGGGTGTTTTTCGCCAATTTGAGGGGGTGAATGATCTCCAAATGCTCAAATCGCCGGAGACCCTCGCTCATAGAATTATGGCATCTATCGGTGTCATCCTCTCGACACCAAACTGAAATGGCGAAATTCATGAGTTTTCTATTAAAACCCAAAAAATGTGCCAAAAAACAAAAGTTGGTTTAAAAAGTTGCCCTAATTTGGCATGCATGACCCTCAAGGGTCCAGCAAGAACATGCTCCGAAGCTGGGAGGGGCTAAAATATCAAGGGCTGATATGTTTTTCCTTCCTTCCGTGCTAGGCACTTCCCCTTCAACTTCTTCAATTTCTCGTGCTACCTTTAGTTTGCGCCTAGCAAACCGATTCGCCCTTGGAAGTGGTGTGTCCTCTTCCTCGTAGCTCTAAATCTCTATTCGCCCTTTCAAGCTCATTTCCAAATTTTTGTTAGTTCTTTCTGCCGTTTCCTCTTTGTTTTCCCCTCAATTTCGCTCAAGGAGTGCGCGGAGAGTGAAAGGCCTTCGGGTTTCGGGCTTCGTTTCTTCGCTCGCTTTTCCAAGGCTCTTTCTAAGCTCCGATGGTCCCAGGCCCTCCGCCCAGGTTGGTCTTCCTCCCTTCTTCATCATCAAACTCACCAATGAGCTCTTCAATTTTTGCTTGCGCTTTTTCCTCGCTCTTTTCTTATACTTAATCGCGCGTGCCTCATGAACAATTTCTGCGCACATTCATTTGTTTGTTTTCAATCTCCAAAAATGATTGAAATTCTCGTCTTCGAAGATCTTGCCTTAATGCATCAATTTTCCTTCCTTATGAATTAAGAGATTTTCTCAAGAAGGCGTCTTCATTGTCACTATCATCGCTTGACCTGGATAATAGCCAATTCACCTCCATGTTTATTTCAACTTGCTTGCCTTGAAAGCCAATCATGCTTTTTCCTCGTTACGTCGTAGTGTCTTTTTTGGGCAATTTCCTTCCCTAGGAACAATCTTTATCACTCGTTATGTGTTGTAGCCTTTTTGCACTACTGCTCTTCATCAATGTCTTCATTCAATTTGTGGCTCAAGAGGTGTTTTAATTTCCTCGCCCAACTTGGCCGTTCTTCATCTTCTAGAACTCTGTTGTCTATCAATGTGTACCCGTTGTCGTTCATCTGGACTCCGCTCGTCCTCACTTTCTATTGTCAGGCCGTCCCTCAACATCCAACCGCCGCTCATCAATGTACCGTTGGTCGTTCATATTGGACCGATGTCCTCATCATCTACCTCGCCGCCGCCGTTCACCGGCCCTCTCCTTCCTCCCCGCGCGGACGGATGTCCCCCCGAACATCCAACAACGCCGTCCCTCATCCTCTATTCGGCCGTTGTTGTTCGATCGCCCTCTCCTTCCTTCTCCGCCGACTCGTCCAGGGTCATTCCGAGTTCTTCTAGGTGTAGGCCTACTAGACAAAGGTACCGGGCGATGGATAGGCTGAGTGGGAGACACATGAATAGGAGGAACAGTAGAGAAGTCTGGATGGCTGATGAATAAATCCCATGGAACCTCTTTCTTCTCTAGCTGGTATAAGAAGATAATATTGATCAAAGAATGATGAAAAAGAGAAGGGATTTGCTGAGGTGGGGCCTTCTTTTGGACAGTAGATGCCATTTTCTCTATGCTCTTGGACAAAAAGTAAGGAAGGTTTAGCTGCCTGCTTCTGGTAAAATGCATCAATAAGCGGACATGGTAGGCATAAATTCGATTAAACCTCCCTTCACAAGTGAAATATTTCATTATGGCTTTCATCAGTGGAGCATAGCTGTCAAGGAGATATGAAAAAGGGAAAATAGCAATGACAACCTCCCTATGTTCAGGCTTGATGAAAGGTTTGTAATCCTCTAAGTCAAGATCAGCTTGTTTAAACCATTTTTCGCCATGATACGGGATCTTGGTGGCCTTGGACACATACCTTGGAGAGATTTTGAAATCAAGACCCGCCACTTGGAAGTGCTTTTCTTTGAATCTCAGGGCGCACAAGTGTGTTAATGGTGAAAAACTCTTGACTTCTTCTATCTTCTGGCAGAAATCAAGGAAGCCTACTTCATGGAAGTTGAAAAGTACAGATGGATGAGCATTAATCTCTTCTGTAGAGATGGGCTCATATCTTTTATGTGGACCGCTCCTGTGGTCTTGCCTTGGAGGCATTTTGACCTGAATATGCTTTGGAAAAGACAAACTGCCCCCACTGTGTGTAAAAAGTCCTGTTGGAATCAAACTGTGTCACTATACTGCTTGGAAAGAATGGACAATGAGATTTGGATGTATTGCAACAAGATTTTGTAACACACAACTTCTACTCTCCTTAAAACAACCTTCTACCTTTGAGTGTAACTCAGCCAGGCAAAATTTCTCAATAGGACACCATATAGTAAAGATGAGACAGACTGCTGTGTAGATTTCCTGTATACAGTGTTAAGAAATCACTCCTCTTGTGAATTTGTTAGAGGCCAATCAACACTTGTATTTGTGTCTCCAAGACAAAACTCAATCATTAAAACCCTGCTCTTCAGAAAGTGGCCTTACTCACCCTTAGAATATCTTTGTCAACAAATTCACAGTAGGAAATAATACAGTGAAAAAGAGGGGCAGACTGCTAGAAGGAGTTTGCTGTGAGAAGTGCTTTGATTACCCTGTTCTTGTGAGTTTTAAGATGTCACTCACTACCTCTTACTCCTTTCCATGGTAACTTTTGCAATCATTAAAAACTCTGCCCTGTATAAGTGTGCCAACCTTGAACTAACTTGTATATGTGAAATCAACCCTTAGTGCTATTTAAGTAGTCACTGTAACAATCCTGAGCAAAGATGACAGAGTTTGAGGCTTCCAAGTTTTCAGGCAGAGGTTATGTGAGTTTTATCCCTTCAAAACAATCAATGGCGCCTTATGAATGTAACCCTCTGGTTATGTTATAAAAACCTCTGCTCGGATGGATAGCAACTTTGTCAATTAGGTTTTCAACACTTCAGATCACCGTGTAGGAAACACTGTTTTTTAGCTATAGTGACAGGTTTAGAAGGTTTTGAAACTTTGATACGAACAACTGTAGTGTTTCAGCACACTGATCTCTTTAGAGGGACTTCCAGCAGTGAATTTATCCCATAAACACAACTCCAAACTAGGGCCACAGTTTGAGTTTAAATTTTCATGTTATTTGGAAAATCGTTGAAATTGAGGAGGAATATATATGAGAATACCTTCAATTTTGATGAGAAAATCCTTTGAGAGGGCTGGAGTGGCACCGGAGGTCTTCAAAGTATGCGCGGCACTCTTTCAGCAAAGAACGGCGCACAGAATTATACCCGGGTGGCCTGTCGGGTCGGCCTGTCGGGTGGTCGGGCGCACTGTACAGGCGCGTCGCGCCAACACTAACCGTCAGTGTAAACACTCTCCTAGGCGCGTCGCGCGGGTTTCCAGGCGTGTCGCTCGCCCTTTAACAGTGCCACACTCTGCAAATCAACCAGAAATTTGTTGTTTCGATGCTGAGGGCGGCGTGGAACTTTGTTTGCAGTTGGAAAACGATAAACTCATCCTCGACCTCACTCCTTATATCATTTCAAAACAAATCTTCAACGGTCACTTCCTTTTTAAATGCAAAGTGGACTTTTGGTTTGGATTCTTTTCAAATTTTCACAATCTTTTTGTCACTTTTGAATATCCTCGGTGCATCTCATACTTGAACCTCTTTATAAAAACACAAATGGCTTTAAAAACCAGAACCTTGTCTTACTCATGCACCGGTGTTTGAACAATGATTTCCTGTTTTGTTCTTTGGGTGATAAACACCGAACTTCAGACTTTGACAAATAGCTTGATAACTTCCACATCACCTCTGCCACTTGGTGAGAAGATATATTTAACCTCTTTGATTTTTGAATTTCAAAGTGTCCTTTCTAGCTGCTTCAAAGTGACAAGGCCTCTCCTTGAAACTGGCTTAAATGCCAAGTGTCCTTTAAATTTATTTTCGGACTGTGAGGTAAAAAATGCAGTTGTATTTGCTTATGCTCTATTCACCTTTGTATATTTTAAAAAGGAAATTTTTCTTTGATACCTCTTTTTACTCAAGATGCACTGATATGGCACCCTTTCCCTTTTATGATGAACATGCCTATACTTGTCTTAAAATCTTTCTCCAGAAACTGAAAATAGGCCAAATCACTCCTGTACTTGATGAACCTGTAGACTGACTTGTAGGACCCCTGGTTGCAGAAGAATTTGAAATGTTGCCTCAGTCTTCTTGGACCTTTGATTTAAGAAAAACTTATCCTTTCAACACACTTTCTTGCTTATAGGTGTATCATCTGCGCCATATCTGTCCTTTGGAATGATGAAAATTGTGTTTGTTTTAAGACATTTAAACAGTGACAGTTTATCAAAACAAACTCCTTTTTCCTATTCATAAAATTGTATACCTATTCACCATGTCCATCTGAAAGGATAAGCTTGTAAAACAGGAAAAACAGGGTTCTTTGATACACAGTTACCATTTTGCTTTGACCAGTGTATTGACCCTTTTTGTAATAGAACCATTCCATAACTCGACTATGTTCATTGTTTTACCTTCTTGGTGATTTTTTAACAAGGAAAAACCATTCAGAATGTGTCAAAAGCATTTGAAAAGCTTTGAAAACCATTTCTTGAAAAGCGCTCCTTTGGACTTTTGGCATGTGACAGTGGATTGTTGTTTGATCCTTTCCCTTAAGGAAACTGCCCCTTTTTTGGTATCAATGGCATACATATTCATAATGTTCCCTGTCTATCATGATGTATTTCTTGAAAGACATTTTCATTTGAATAGGAAAACCAATACTTTTAAATCATAAACCCTAACTTTTACCTGTGCAATGACTTCTATTTACTTTCTTTGTGTCCTTCCACTGCACTTTAGTTCAATCAGTTTTCAACAACCTGCAATGCTTTGGCCATCTGCTCATAAATGGAGGAGGCGCTTCACTGAGAAAAGTATCTGAAGATTATTTGATAATGCTGCATGACAAGGATTTGCTTGGATTATGATGATAGGCAATCAACTTAAAAAATATCAACATTGGCACCTCTGTTTGCAATCACCACTATGCTTCAGAAAAAACCCTAGTCAAAGTATCCCTGTCTCACTGTACTGCTCTGAGGGAAACTGAGATGTCATCATTTGTTTTGGTCATCTCATGACAAATTGTTTGAAGGATAGTCTCTGTGACTATGGAGGTCAGTGCCTTTTGAAAAACAAAACACCTTTCCTTCTGCCTGTGTAATGACATGTTTGGTCAGCACCTCTTCAGTTTGATCTGGTGGGCAAGTAGGCTGCTTATGATTGGAATTTTTACTAATGACATGCCTTCCTAAAGTTTAACAATTGATATGAGTTGAAAACTTCAAATGACCTCCTTTATCAGACCAAACTCTGTTTTCCTTTGAACTTGCATACTGCAGACTCTATTCTCTGTTATGATCATCATTCACACTCAGAAAAACCTGGAGTCTCTGTTTCACTTGTTCAGTAAAAGGCAAACCTGGATTTCTGCAACCTTTAAAGTCAATACTGGCCAGCGCCCTCTGCTTGTGGATGAAAGAGGCGCCCTAACCCTCTGCTTGTAAATGAAGGAGGTTCTGGGCCATGACAATTTGCCAGTTTTCCGTGACAGTGGTGTCTTTCTGTGATTTTCATGCTGGAAAGCTGTAAGGTCTGGATGAGTAGTTTTCTGTTTTGCAGACATATCTCAGGCTCAGGTTACATTTAGAAGCAGTTGTTCCTCTAACTGTAGATTCAAGCATTTACTCCTGAGATGAAATTATATTTCCTGTTTTTTGCAGAATCCATAAAACACTATGAAACACCTAATAGTCAGCTTGAGATTGGGGTTTATGCAGTGCTAAGACCTAGGGATATAAGTGGCGCGACTTAGAGCTGTTTGTCAATTTCATTTGCAGAATGAAAGGTCAGTCATGGTGGGTCTGTAACAGATGGAGGTTTTTTGGCTTTTTGATGATTGCCAAGGGTAAAATGCCTTAAAGCGCCACTTCCTAACATAGGGGAGACTGTTGAAACAGATGTGGATTTGCCTTTTAAAGCTGATGGGCAGACCAGTAGGGCTGAAACTAGATAAAATAATGATAATGGATTTTGACTTTGACATGGGCGGACTGATAAGTAAAAAGGGCGAAAAAAGTTTTTAGGAGGGTTTTCTAGATGAAAAATTGACATAAGGAAATCAAATTCTAGAAAACTCAGCTATAGATATAGTCATCACTAATATGTAAAAAATACTGATGGCTAACAGTGGCTCCATTTGGGGAGGGCAGCTCCTCGTCAGGAGGTGTCAAGAATTCAGATCTTTGGCTTATGAAGACCAGTGCCTTATCCTTTGGCGCAATATTTACCCTTCTATCGATGTTATTTCTGAAAAATTGACAGCATGATTAACATCAATGATACTTCTACCTACCCCACTATCTTTCCTAACATTTTTTCTTCTCTTTGGCGCATTTGAACTAGCAGCCTTTTGACAAAGTATATTTTTCTTTTTGCAAAATGAACCTATCTATTTCTACTCTTATATCTGCCGGGAGTTCAGATTAAGCTGATGAACTCCTTCATTACTCTACCTATGCTAGATCAACTGTCAATATTAAGCAGTTTGACAGGATTTCATTCTCTAATCTACAACATGAAATTTAAAAATGATCAAATCAGGATTAGGCAGTCTGATTTGTCATGCATTTGTGGCATAAAAGACAAGCTGCACACAAATGTTATTTTGCAACAAAAGGAAACTTAGACAAGCGGGGCTAAGATGTACAATGTGTTTTTCATCCCTCGCTTTTCTCTTTGGTTCTGTTTTAGGCATGTGGAACCAGAATCTCTCCCTAATCTAAGCTCTATGATAAGTCAATCTTACACAATGTTGACTATCTTTGCACTCACTAACTTATCAGCAAATAAATTTAAACATGCTCAGCTATGATTAGGCTAGATAGCTGAACAAGACATTAAAGCACTAGTAGCGGCATTTAGACTTGCTCGCTTTCTGAAAGACTATTTTTTTGGAACATGGGGCCTTTGTTCTATCTTCACTTGCCCTCTTTTCTGTTTTTACTGTTTTTGACTTTCCTATCTTTTACTGTTTTTGATTTTTTTATTTTTTCAATATTTCAAACAATGGTATGTACAATGAATGCAAGTGTCCCAAAACTCAAAAATCTTGGAAATGACGGAATTTAAGCATCTTATCCTCGTAAGGATCTCCTCTCACCCTTGGCCCACTCAACTCCTGAAAAGAAAAATTTGGGAAATTTTCTCTCTCTAACATGACATAGGGATTCATGCAAGAATCTGTAAACAGCCTAGTATCTTCCCTTTGTACCTCTCTGAATATCTGATTTCCACTCCTTTCCTTACTGTATGCTTTCCTCAAGTAATGCATGTATTCTTGGTCATTCTTAAAATAGATAATGATATCATCAAGGTATGCACAGATGCAGAAATTTAAAACTGGGAACATGGCTTTCATGAACAGATTTCTGACATTGGGTGGTTTTGCAATTTTGAACTTGAAATCAGATCTACTTCCCGCAAACTTGAAAAAATCTTTAAGCTATCTACTTTGCAAAGGAATCTTATGACCATGACCTGAAACATCATCTTGCAAACATACACGATTAAAAGCACCTTTAATTGGTAAATCATGGTCTTGAGTAGAAAAAACATAATCTCTGTTATAGGGGTATGCAGTTTTATTCCTAAAATAAAAACAGACTCTATGACCAGCTGTTTTATCCCTGATTATTTCATTTTGTTTCAGATTGTTGTGTTTTCTCTTGTTAAAACTGTTCTTTGAGGGGAAGGTAGTGACACAGTAATTTCTCTTGCTTTTTCTGTAGAAATTGGTATTCTGCATGAGATTTCTGATTTTGGCTTTTCTAAGTTCTTCATGAAAAGACAGAATATGAGCTAATTTCAGTAGTTCAGATATGCTAGGATGGAAACTATCATTCTGGCTCATGAGAAATTTATCTGGTCTTTTCTCAAGATTTTGAGCTGCTGAGGTTATAGTTAAAGCTTCATTTGCAGTAGGAGGGTCACATGATGGTAAATCTTTGAGGTATGGCAGAAACATTGAACTCCCTTGCTCTTGGGTTCCAAACAGGTTTATAATGTGTAGGTCTTCTAAAGCCTTTACCCGGAAGAATTTTCCACATGTTACTGTTGGTGTTTGACTAAAACTAGAGCAATTTGCTCGATAGTACATCAGGGTTTGCGCTTCTTGCTCTAATCCTACCTTGGAAAGGGAAAGCTTACTTTCGTCAAGACACAGTTGTTCATGATCATGGTAGTTTTGAGTGTCTAGTTCGTCATAAGGCACCAGGGACAACTGATGTGGTGGATTTAATTCTATATCAGTTTCCTCTGACTCTTCCTCGATTCCTTCATCAATATGCATAATGAAAGAGTTCAGGTCGGAACGCAAGGAACACATCGGGATGTTGTCTGGCCTATCTTGACTGCTAATCATGTATTTCATGTGTGATTCTCGGTAGAGTATTCTGGTCTGGCCAAACACAGGAATGGTAGCATACGACATGTCCAGTTGAATATTCCCTTGGAGTTTGGCTCCCCAAGATCTGGATAGAAGCATCCCGTACTTGGGAGGAATGTCTGCCACCACTATATCCATTATTAGATGTTTCGCGGGTATTTGGGCCAGACTAAAACAAAGGTCTTTGATCAAACCCAGGCATTGGACTCTACTTGAATCAAATGAATACAAGTCTTTGTATGGTCTTGTGATTTCCAGGCCTAGTCTTTCCATTACTACCTTCGGCATAAGATTATGCGAGGCGCCGAAGTCTAGCATGGCATTGTGGAGGATTTGGTCATGGATGTTTAGGCTAATGTAAAATGGAAGAGTAGCTCCCTCTTGGAATTTTCCCTCTACCTTTGGACCAAACAATACTTCAGGAATGTCATCAGTCAGATTAACAGTGTTTGCATCATTCCCTAGATTTAAGACCTTTAGTACTTGGGATTTATAAGAGTTTTGGGCAATGAGTTCAGTAAGAGGCATGGTGATCTTAATCTTGGCGATTTCACCTTCAAAGCTGAAAGGTAGCTGAAGTTTAGATATGTTTGTTTCAGTTTTTTCAGCCACGATATTCTCTATGTTCTGAGTTTGTTGACCTTGTTTTGGAATTTTTCTTGCCATAGTTGTTTCAGTGACTTTTGTAGAAGTACCAGGAGTATCTGAGAGAGGACTAGTTTGGATAACTTTAGCTTTGCTTTGGTCAGTCTTCTCAACCTTGATTTTGTCACTGCTTGATGCTTTCTTGAGGATGGTATCTGGAGCTTTAGCAGTATCAGAGTTACCTTTCTTGACATTATCTTGGTTTCTTTTACTTCTAAGGTCATATTGCCTGTGGGCTTCTATAATAGCATTTTGAAACTCTATGGCGGGGTCATCGGGATCTTCATAGTTGGTCTCATCTTGATCAGGGGAAAAGAACGCTTGTTCTTCTTCGGTGAGGTACACCTCACTCTCATTGTCAGACCCTATGAGGTTTAAATGATGTTCGTCAAGAGGTTCAGAGTCCCTATCATCTTCTTCCACATAGTTTTCATTGAATGGTGGCCTGATCTGTTGGTCATTTTCTCTTGGTCTATTTTGGGGCTGTTCCCTCCTAAAGTTTTGGTTTTGGTTTCTGTTTGGAGGGTTTGGCAGGTTGTCCCTAATAGGAGCCTTTTCATTTATCTTTTCCCACATTTTAGCCATGGATTTGACTAAGTCATCTATTCTGGGATCTAGGGAAGGTGATGAAGTGGAGACCTCATCTCTATATGTGACCTTTCTTTCTGATCTAGTTCTAGCTCTTTTTTCAGCTAAATTGGCATATGCTTTTATGGCTATTTGTTGCATTTCCTCTAAAGTAGGGGGATCCTTGTCTCTTAGATGATAAGTCATATCAGGATCAAACCCCTCGGGGAATTTTGCCAAGGCTAAACCAAGTGGGGGTTTGAAATGAGGTGGGAGGGAGTTATATACACTGTTGAACCTAGTACAGTAAGCTTGGACACTTTCCCCATTTTCCCGTTTTAGGTTGTTATATTCTGACAGGATTTGAATGGGTTTCTTCGGATTTCCCACCTATTTCTGAAGATTTGATGTAGTTCTTGGATATCATGGATACTGTTTGGAGCCAAGCTTTTGAACCATGCTTTGGGTTCACCACCAAGACTTTGGGCAAATATTCTCATTCTGACAGTCTCGTCTTGTACCTCTAGGTATTCATAAGCATTAGTCATCCTACTTATATGCTGTTGAGGTGTGGTGGTGTCTTCTCCGGTAAAGTGTGGGATCTTGTCTTGATATTTATTTGGGAGAGGAGCCAAGGGTGGTGGCAACACCAAAGGTGCGTACCAGGCTGCCATGACGGGAGCTAATGGATGATGTACAAGATGAGGACTAGTAGGCTGAGATGAGGTGGTTTGAACAGTGGTGGTTTGACCAGGTGTGGCGGATGAACTTGGACTAGTGATCTGGTTTTGAGCAGATCTGGGATGATAGGAGCCAAACTGATAGAGAAGCTGGAAATCAGGAGGAGTGGTGGGTGAAGCTTCTCTAATAGGACTCTGTGGTGGGTCTAGGGGTTCAAGATCATCAAAGTTTATCTTCCTATATGATTTGCTTCTGGGAAGAGTTTGTGATGACTCTAATTCAAAAGGTGAATCTAGTAGGATAGTGCGATGTTTAGGTACAGATCTTGTTCTACGGATGGATCTACCAGTAGCTAGATGATCAGTTTCGGAAGCTTGCCACAGAATCTTCTCTGGGTCATCTACTATGATAGGGGGATTTGGGTCTGGATGAGCTCTGGTATTGATTCTTCGTGAAGCCAGATTTTAGATCCAGAGCTTAAAGAGAATGGTATTGGTGAATGTTTCGGATGAGTGGTTTCTCTAAAGTTATACTAAGGCGGAGGATGGTCCAAAATAAAAGGATAAACTAGTGGAGTCGCCAGGTGGAACTGGGTTGTTGTTGTGAAAATAGCTATGGTCCACCACCAGTAACTAATTTGGGAATGTTTTTGGATTTTCTGAGTTTTATGTGCAGCCTATGGTTTGTTAAAGTATTCTAGACTTGTTTCAACACTTCGCTAGGGTGATGAGAACAACAAGAGTTTACTTCACATGGATCTATGGACTGCTTGCTTGTTTATGGTACCTAATGGACCAAAAAGTCTATAAGAGTTTGCTGGACTATTATGTACTCAGTGTCTTACCATCTCCCGCTATGTTAGTGAGCGATGGGATAGGTCTATCGGATAGTAGCCTATAGTTTGATAAAATAGTAAGGCCTACTAGAAGTTAGTGGAGTCGCCAGGTGGATTATCAGTTGTCTTGAGGTATATTTGTACAGTCCACCACCAATACTGTCAAAAGCCAATCTAAGGGAGTATTTTGGGGTTTTTTGAGTTTTTATGTAATCCTAAGGTTTGGAAGAGTGTCCTACAGCTGAGTCATCATTTTTCTAGGATGGTGAGACAACCAGATTCTACTCTTCTAAGCTTGACTGAGATCTAAGAGTTCCTAAGGGATACCTAGGATGTTTTGACTCAAAGTCCCACCGTGATTGCCATTATGTTAGAGAGCGGTAGGATAAGTCAGCTAGCTAATATTCTCAAGAGTCTCTAAGGATTAGGGAAAACTAAGTTTTTTATCACTCAGAGTCCCACCGTGATCGCCATTATGTTAGAGAGCGGTGGGATAAGTCAGCTAGCTAATATTCTCAAGAGTCTCTAAAGATTAGGGAAAACTAAGTTTTTTATCACTCAGAGTCCCACCGTGATCGCCATTATGTTAGGGTCCCGTGATTTGGCCGATTGGTAAGCCAAATGACGATGTAACATCAAACCAAGCTTTGGAGCCCGAGGACCTAGCCTTCCTGGACTCAGAGAGGGCTCTCTCTATAAATGTAAAAGATGTCGGTGTGTTTACTTATGGTGTTCTGATATTAGGCTAGTTATGAAGTGAGTTTTTGATTTTTTGGGGTTTTTTAAGTTCGTGAGGGATAAAACTGATCAAAGACATAAACTGGATAACAAGATGTAGATAAATTGGGCTATGGGGTCAAACAGGTCAAGGAAGCTATGAGGTGATGATGTAAGGCTGCTGTAGGGCCGATTTGATTCACGGTAGAAGGGATCTTTGGGAAAAATGGGTTAAATGGACAACAAGTTGGTGAAAGACAAGGGATTTCGAGTGTAACTAGTTTATAGTAGACATAAACATGTTATAGCAAGCCATTAATCATGCTAAATGCAACTATGAGCTAATTAATACATAGAAATCAAACATTCCAGCCATACATAGAGGTATAAGACCCTCTAACTTCGGGAAATGGCTATCAGACTTTGGAGAAAACACATGAGGCAAACTAACAACTCATAAACTACACCGGAATGCCTAAACATAGTCTCTAAGTCATTGGGCACTTTGACAAACAAGATTTCATAGTTTTAGGCAAAGGGCTAGATCGGGACTAGGCCTCCTTGGTTCAACAAGATGATCAACAAATCAGTCAAAAAGAAAGTTTTATGGACAGAACTATGGACAGCTTATAGGTAGGCAGGGCACACCATACATCCTACTCAACATGCATAGAACTTGTAAATAAAACTAGCAAACATTATCCTTAGGTTACTAAAGAGCAGTTAAGAATTCTTTAGCATAACAAAGGAAGAAGAAAACATCAAGCTATGAAGATTCAAGAATTTTGAGGTGCCTCCATGGGCATATCTCAAAACTAATCTCTACTGATCTATAGCAGCAAGAAGCATGGATTATGAATGAAAACTAGAAGACAAAAAACATAGCAAGAAAAACTATACCATTCTACCATGTCATGGAATCCATCACCAATCCTTCATCACTCCTCAAAAACACCCAAGAGGCAGTCCAAAAATCATAACACAAGTGTATTCATCAAAGCTCATATGACCAATGAATTAATTCTTCTCTCAAGTTCAGCCTCTGATTTACAATGAAACCCATGGAATAAATAGGCTTGAGGGAGGAAAACCTCATGGAGCAACTAGCTATCCCATTGGCCAAGTCAAAATATCTAAACTTGTCCTTGAGGCTTTGCAAAGCCCAAGGCACAAAATATCCCATAAAATATCTAAAAAATGCTAAAAATGGAAATTATATTGACTTTACATCATTTCCCAAGTATAAAAATAGCTAAACGCACATTTGGGAAAAGCAGATTTTTGAGGTTCAAAAATTACAAAAATACTTCATATTTATGCCTGAAAAAGGTCCCCTGACTTGCTGGATGCAATAGGCAGCCTTCCCGATGTCAAAATGAGGCTCATGATGGCTCGTTGGAAAGCTCTCTGTGTCTACTTTCCGGCGCAACTGAAACCATCTCAATCTGAGGCCTGGAAGTCATCCAAAACTGTACCTGTGTGCAAAAACCCAGAAAATAGCAGACTGCTGATATGGCGGGCAGAATGTGCAAAAAGAGGGCATTTTTCGCCAATTTGAGGGGGCGAATGATCTCCAAATGCTCTGAAAATCACTAGAGACCTGCTCATGGAATTATGGCATCCATCGGTATCATCCTCCTCCCTTGAAAACTCATCAAACTGAAATGGCGAATTTATGAGTTTTCGGCCAAAAACCCAAAAAATGCCAAAAAACAAAAAGTTGCCGAAAAAGGCCCAAAATTGGCATGCATGACCCTCAAGGGTCCATAGCAACATGCTCTGAAGCTGAGGCCAAAATATCAAGGGCTGATATGCTTTTCCCTTCTTTTCGTGCTAGGCGCTTCCCCTTTATCTTCTTCAATTTCTCTTGTGCTGCCTTTAGTTTGCGCCGAGCAAACTGATTCAGCTTTTGGAAGTGGTGTGTCCTCTTCCTCTGCAGCTCTAAATCTCAATTCACCCTCTCAAGCTTCATTTCCAAATGTTTTTTAGCTCTTTCAAGCCAAGCCTCTTTATTTTCCTCAATTTCCTGCTCAAGGAGTGCAGTGAGAGGAAAGGCTTGGAGCTGGGCTTGCTCTTCTGCTCTCTGCTTTTCCAAGGCTCTTCTAAGCCCGATGGTCCTAGGCCTCTTCCGCCTAGGCTGGTCTTCCTCCTCTTGATCATCAAACTCACCAATGAGCTCTTCAATTCTTGCTTGCGCCTTTTCTGCCTCTTTCTTATACTTAATCGCTCGTGCCTCATGAACAGCTGTGTGCACATTCATTTGTTTGTTTTCAATCTCCAAGAAATGATTGAAATTCCTTGCCCTTTAAAGATCTTGCTCTAATGCATCAATTTTCCCTTCCTTATGGATTAAGAGATTTTCAAGAAGGCGGGCCTCATTGTCACTATCATTGCTTTGGATAGGGATAATAGCTAATTCACCTTCATGCTTTGTACTTTCTCCAACTTTACTTTTGCCTTTGAAAGCCAATCTGGCGCTTTTCCTCCTTGGCATGCTAGAAGGTGTCTTTTTGGGCAATTTCCTCTTTCTAGGAACAATCTTTGTCACTGTTAAGGTGGCAGCCTTAGCTTGCTATTCTTCATCAATGTCTTGTCCAATTTGTGGCTCAAGAGGTGTTTCAATTTCCTGCCCAACTTGCTGTTCTTCATCTTGCACTTGCTGCTGTTCCTCATCATCTAACTGCTGTTCATAAATGTGTACCTGTTGCTGTTCATCTTGGACCTGATGTCCTTCATTTTCTATTTGCTGCTGTTCCTCATCATGGACCTGCTGTCCTTCATCACCTATTTGCTGCTGTCCCTCAACATCCATCTGCTGCTGTCCCTCAACATCCAACTGCTGCTGTCCCTCATCCTCTATCTGCTGATGTCCCTCATCCCTTCCTTCTTGCTGCTTTTCACTGCCCTCTCCTTCCCCCTGTTGACTTGGCTGTCCAGTAGTCATTCTGAGTCTTCTAGGTGTAGGCCTACTAGACAGAGGTACTGGGCGATGGACAGGCTGAGTAGGAGAAATATGGGCAGGAGGAACAGTGGCAAAATCTGGATGGCTGATGAATAAATCCCATGAAACCTCTTTCTTCTCCAGCTGGTATAGGAAGATAATCTTGATCAAAGAATGATGAAAAAGAGAAGGGATTTGCTGAAGTGGGGCCTTCTTTTGGACAGTGGATGCCATTTTCTCTATGCTTTTGAACAAAAGGTGAGGGAGGTTTAGTTGCCTGCTTCTAGTAAAGTTCATCAATAAACGGACATGATAGGCATAAATTCGATCAAACCTCCCTTCACAAGTGAAATATTTCATTATGGCTTTCATAAGCGGAGCATAACTGTCAAGGAGATATGAAAAAGGGAAAATAGCAGTGACAGCCTCTCTATGTTCAGGCTTGATGAAAGGTTTGTAATCCTCTAAATCAAGATGAGCTTGCTTAAACCATTTTTCGCCATGATACGGGATCTTGGTGGCCTTGCACACATACCTTGGAGAAATTTTGAAATCAAGATCCGACACTTGGAAGTGTTTTTCTTTGAATCTCAGCGCGCACAAGTGTGTTAATGGTGAAAAACTCTTGACTTCTTCTATCTTCTGGCAGAAATCAAGGCAGCCTACTTCATGGAGATTGAAAAGTACAGATGGATGAGCATTAATCTCTTCTGTAGAGATGGGCTCATATCTTTTATGTGGCCCGCTCCTGTGGTCTTGTCTTGGAGGCATTGTGACCTGAAATGCTTTGGAAAAGACAAACTGTCCTTACTGTGTGTAAAAATGCCCTGCTGGAAACAAACTGTGTCACTATGCTGCTTGGACAGATAGACAATGTGAGTTGGATGGTTTGCAACAAGTGTCTTTGTAATACACAATCTCCTGTTCTCTTAAGAAAAAGTCTTGTTTCACCTTTAGAATATCTCTGTCAGCAGATTTCTCTATAGGAAATAACACAGTGAAGAGAAGAGCAAACTGCTGTGTAAATTTCCTGTATACAGTATTGAAAAAATCACTTTTCCTTGTGGATTTGTTAGAGGCCAATCAACACACCTGTATTTGTGTCTCCAAGACAAATCTTAATCATAAAAACCCTTCTCTTCAGAAATGGTCTTCCACTTTGAAAATATCATAGTCAACAACTCTTCAAAATGATATAATATAGTGAAAAGAAGGGCAGACTGCTAGAAGGAGTTTTGCTGTGAGAAAGTGCTAAAATCACCCTGTTCCTAAAACTTTAGATGTCAACCAATACACCTTACTCCTTGCTCAAGGAGACTTTCAGTCATTAACAACTCTGCCCTGTATAAGTGTGCCAACAGTCCACTAATATTGCATCTCTTGCAAACTACCATAACTATGTCTAGACAGTCAATACACAGGGTTGGAGCAAAAATGACAGAGTTTTTAGAATACTATAAAGCTTTTAGGCAGAAACTGTGTAAGACTTCTTTTCAAAACAATCAAAGTTTCCTTATGAATGTGACCCTCTGGTTATGTTAGAAAAACCTCTGCTTGGATGGATAGCAACTTGTCAAATAGGTTTTCAACACTTCAGATCACCGTGTAGGAAACACTGTTTTTTAGCTATAGTGACAGGTTTAGAAGGTTTTGAAAACTTTGATACGAACAGCTGTAGTGTTTCAGCACACTGATCTCTTTAGAGGTACTTCCAGCAGTGAATTTATCCCATAAACACAACTCCAAACTAGGGCCACAGTTTGAGTTTAAATTTTCATGTTATTTGGCAAATCTTTGAAATCGAGGAGGAAGATATATGAGGATACCTTCAATTTTGATGAGAAAATCCTTTGAGAGGGCTGGAGTGGCACCGGAGGTCTTCAAAGTATGCGCGGCATTCTTTCAGCAAAGAACGGCGCGCAGAATTATACCCGGGTGGCCTGTCGGGTCGGCCTGTCGGGTGGTCGGGCGCCCTGTACAGGCGCGTCGCGCCAACACTAACCGTCAGTGTAAACACTCTCCCAGGCACGTGGCGCGGGTTTCCAGGCGCGTCGCTCGGCCTTTAACAGTGCCACACTCTGCAAATCGACCAGAAATTTGTTGTTTCGATGCTGAGGGCGGCGTGGAACTTTTTTTGCAGTTGGAAAACGATAAACTCACCCTCGACCTCACTCCTTATATCATTTCAAAACAAATTTTCAACGATCACTTCCTTTTTAAATGCAAAGTGGACTTTTGGTTTGGCTTCTTTGCAAATTTTCACAGTCTTTTTGACACTTTTGAATATCCTGGGTGGATCTCATACTTGAACCTCTTTATAAAAACACAAATGGCTTTAAAAACCAGAACCTTGTCTTACTCATGCACCGGTGTTTGAACAGTGATTTCCTGTTTTTTTCTTTGGGTGATAAACACTGAAGTTCATACTTTGACAAATAACTTGATAACTTCCACATCACCTCTGCCACTTGGTGAGAAGATATATTTAACCTCTTTGATTTTTGAATTTTAAAGTGTCCTTTCTAGCTGCTTCAAAGTGACAAGGCCTCTCCTTGAAACTGACTTAAATGCCAAGTGTCCTTTAAATCTATTTTCTGACTGTGTGTACAAAATGCAGTTGTACTTGTTTATGCTCTATTCACCTTTGTATATTTGAAAAGGGAATTTTTCTTTGATACTTCTTTTTACTCAAGATGCACTGATATGGTACCCTTTCTCTTTTATGATGAACATGCCTATACTTGTTTTAAAATCTTTCTCCAGAAACTGAAAATAGGCCAAATCACTCTTGTACTTGATGAACTTGTAGACTGACTTGTAGGACCCCTGGTTGCAGAAGAATTTCAAATGCTGCCTCAAAAAAGCAGGGTTCTTTGATACACGAGTTACCTTTTTGCTTTGACAGTGTATTGACCCTTTTTGTAATAGAACCATTCCATATATCGACTATGTTCAACATTTTACCTTCTTGGTGATTTTTTAACAGGAAAAACCATTGAGAATGTGTCAAAAGCATTTAGCTTTGAAAACCATTTCTTGAAAAGCGCTCCTTTGGACTTTTGGCATGTGACAGTGGGGTAACTGTGTGGCTTTTTCCCCTAAGGAAACTGCCCTTTTTGTATCAATGGCCTGAACAGTCAATATTGTCTCCTGTCCACTATAGGTACAGTTTGACAGACATTTTCATATGAATAGAAAAAGCAATATTTTTGAATTAGAAACACTAACTTTGACTTGTGTAATGACTGCTATTTTCCTTCTTTGTATCCTTCCACTGCACCTTTTGACTAATTAGTCTTCAACAACATCTAATGCTTTGGCCATCTGCTCATAAATGGAGGAGGCCCTTTATCTGAAGATTGTTTGATAAGGCTGCCTGACAAGGGTTTGCTTGATTATGATGGTAAGCAATCAACTTAAAAAACATCAAGACTGGCACCTCTGCTTGCAATCATAACTGTGTTTCAGAAAAACCTTAACCAAAGTATCACTGTCTCACTGTACTGTTCTGAGGGAAACTGAGATGTCATCATTTGCTTTGGTCATCTCATGACAAATTACTTGAAAGGTAGTGTCTATGACTATGGAGGTCAGTGCCTTTTGAAAAACAAAGAACTTTCTTTCTGCCTGTGTAATGGCATGTTTTGTCAGTACCTTGTCAATTTGATCTTGTGGACAAGCAGGCTGCTTATGATACCTTGAATTTTTACTAATGACATGCCCTTCTAAAGTTTAACAATTCATATGACTTGAAAACTTCAAATGACCTCCTTTATCAGACCAAACTCTTCTTTTCTTTGAAATTGCATACTTCAGACTCTATCCTTGTTATGATCATCACTCATACTCAGAAAAAACCTAGAATCTCTGTTTCACTGTTCAGTAAACAACAAACCTAGACTTTTTCAATCCTCAAAGTCAATACTGGCCAGCGCCCTCTGCTTTTGGATGAAGGAGGCACCCTAACCCTCTGCTTGTAAACGAAGGAGGTTCTGGGCCATGACAATTTACCAGTTTGTTGTGACAGTGGTGTCTTTCTCTTACTGTGATTTTCCTGCTGGAAAGAACTGTAAGGTCTTGATGAGTGACTCTTTGTTTTGCAGCTTCATCTCAGGCTCATGATACATTTAGAAGCAGTTGTTCCTCTAACTGTAGATCCAAGCATTTAATCCTGAGATGAAGTTATATTTCCTGTTTTTTGCAGAGTCCATAAAACACTGTGAAACACCTAATAATCAGCTTGAGGGAGCGCTTTGAAATGCGGTCTTGAGACCTAGGTGGAAGAAGTGGCGCGACTTAGAGCTGTTTGTCAATTTCATTTGCAAAGTGGGAGGTCAGTCATGGTAGGTCTGTTACAGATGGAGGCTTTTTGGCCTTTTGATGATTGCCAAGGGTAAAATGCCTTAAAGCACCACTTCCTAAAATAGGGGAGACTTTTGAAACAGATTTGGATTTGCCTTTTAAAGCTGATGGGCAGATCAGGGGGCTGAAGCCAGGTAGGAAAGGGATAATGAGGTTTTGATTTTGACATGGGTGTACTAAAAAGTAGAAAGGCGAAAAATTTTTTAGGAGGGTTTTCTAGATGACATATTGACATAAGGAAATTAGTTTCTAGAAAACTCAGCTGTAGATATAGTCATCACTAACATGTAAAATACTGATATCTAACGAAGAGTCCTTTGGAACGCTCTCATCCTCTACTACAGCATAATGCTCAAAGCTGACAGGTGTTTTTTTTTTTTTAATGAAATATCAAGTTTTCCTTTAACCAGTTCACAACAAGCTTGGAAAACTCTGGAGAGATATATAGAGTCTTGAGTAGCATTCCCTTTCAGATTCAACAAGACTGTAAGTCTTGCTCTCAGAATTCTTTTGGGGTACCAATTCTTGCATTCTTTCTTTAGCCTTTTGTTTAGGTGGAGTTACGAGCCTGTGCAAAGGTTTACGACGTGGATAAACTTTGGCATTTGTTTTATTGTTCAATTTTTTTTTTTTTTTTGTTTTTTTTGTTTTGTTAATAAAATGACATATGTTGTATTTTGAAAAATTAAAAATATACATATGTATTTTACTAAACAAAACAATTTATTCAATTTTTTTTTTTTTTTTAAATGATTTGTTATTAAAATTATATATATATTTTCAAAAATACATATATATCTTAGTAACAAAACAATTTTTATTTTTATTTTTATTTTTATTTTTTTCATTTTTTTTAAATTGATTTGTTTAATAAAATTATGTATGTTATATTTTCAAAAATTTAAAAATACACATATATATTCATTAAACAAAACAATTTATTGAAATCAAAGTTTTTCATGAAAACAATTTTTTTTTTTAAATTGTTGAATCAATTGAAATGATGAAGTTTTATTTTGTCTCCTCTTTTTTTTTTTTTTTTCACATAACAATTCTTTTTATGATCCTCCAGATCACACAAAGTGCAGGAGGAGAGCATACTCAAGAATTATTAATAATTTTTTTTTACATAACAATCATTTTTCTGATCCTCCAGATCACACAAAGTGCAGGAGGAGAGCATACTCAAGAATTATTAATTAATTTTTTTAGATGTAAGAAAATAAGGTTACCTAGTTACACTTCCAAAGCAACGGTGCCAAAATGTTTGATCAATTTAGTGTGTCCTAAATTGCTAACATAAATTATCAACCAGGGATTCGTAATGTGACAAAGTGTGGCGCACTATATGTGCAAGATAACATATCTCTTACTTTTTGTCGTTTTTGGATTTTTATGAAATTCTAAAAGACAAGTATGGAGACAAATATTCAAGACAATGATGTCCTTCTAATGGTTTTCAAACTTCAAAAGAATTTTAAAACACACAATGACAAAATTAATTCCTAAAAGGAAATGAAAATTGCATCACTATTCTAATCAAGCAAACAGTGAACTATTGATCATGAAACTCATTATCCTTGTTGTCGTCTAAACACAAAAGAACCGTACTCAAAGAAAAGATTGCAAGTAAAGTAAAACTAAAATCAAATTACATCAACTCATATTCGACCCCTCACCATTAGTCTAGCTATGGCTTTCGGAGGTAATCATAAACAACTTGAGCAATCCGATATCTAATTTGCAGTAAAAAGAAACTAATATCAAACTACACACTCATACTTCAATCCCTCACCATTAGTCCAACTATGGCTTTCGGAGGTAAATCGAAAATGACATGAGCAATTTAATATATCTAACTTGCGAGAAAAGTAAACTAATATCAAACTACACACTCATACTTCAATCCCTCGCCATTAGTCCAGCTATGGCTTTCTGAGGTATCGAAAATGACATGAGCAATTTAATATATATAACTTGCAGATAAAGTAAACTAATATCAAACTACACACTCATACTTCAATCCCTCGCCATTAGTCCAGCTATGGCTTTCTGAGGTAAACTCGAAAATGACATGAGCAATTTAATATATCTAACTCGCGAGAAAAGTAAACTAATATCAAACTACACACTCATACTTCAATCCCTCACCATTAGTCTCGCTATGGCTTTCTGGGAGAGTAATCGATAATGACATGAGTAGCTTAATATCTAATCTAACTAGTAAAACAAATGTTCAAAACTCGAAATGAATAAAACAAGTGTTGGAATTAAAAACTAAGAAAAAGAAATCAGCGAAGGACAATATTGATTCCATGTCATTAGTCATTATAAAACTATGTGCAAATGCCCGTGCCGCCATGAAAAATTATGCTAAAAGCTATGATTTCGTGAAAAGCAATCTAAGTAAGGAAATATGACAAAACGAATTGAAAGCAACTTATCTAGAAAACATGTAAAAGCCTCCTTGGATAGCAGGGGGCCCTACTGCTACCAATTTGGTGTAATCCTTCTTCAGCTCCTTAAAATTGTAATAAAAAAACCATCAAGGAACCCGAATTTCTCTATTAAAAAGAACTCACAAATCTACATCCCATTCCATCTTGAACTTTGTTACAAAAGACTTCTTTACTAATTTTTCATTACTTCCTCATTACCTATGATAGGAGAAAGCTTCTCCTATTTATACAAAATATGAGGAGTCATCTCATTAATGGGAGTCCATGAATCTCTCCCTCCATCTCTAGAGTTTAATCAAAATAGGAAATGATAAGACACATGTCTTTTTAGAGTTTCAACACAACTTGAGGAATGAGACACATATCCTCTTAGAGTTTCAATACAACAAGGAAGTGAGACACATATCCTCTTAGAGTTTCAATACAACAAGGAAGTGAGACACATATCCTCTTGATCCCATAATCTTCTCCAACCAAATCTCGAATTTGGCTTTAGAGTGCCACATAAGGGTCTTCTAGAAGTCTCTTTTTGACCTACACATGTCACAAAACTCATAACACATATATAGATATATGAAACTATGTTAATTTTCTAGTTTCTAATCATAAATTCACTTAAAATACATAAAATAAATAACTTTGGAAAACAAGGATCCTAACCCATATATTTATGAAAATGGTTACTTGATGTAGGGTTTTAGGTCAAATGGCTATGAAATAAAAGCTAAATGGTTATGACATAATGGAAATATGTATGAATATGGAGAACACTTTTGAGACTCAACAAACCCTAACATGACTCTTTGCCAATTATTAAGACCAAGCATGACTGTACATGATTTTAATTAAGCCCGAATAGACCAAAGCAGGGTACAAGACATGAGGAACATGAGTGAAAAAACCTCCTACCATCGGATGATCGATGCTCCTAATGGAATGCACTGGCTGAAATGAGTAAGACACCTAAAATGAAATGCAACAAGAGAAAATTTGATCTCTCGACGGAGAGATGAAGAGACCGACTCTAACATTGGCTCCAATGGGGATGGTAGCTCCTTGGTGGTGCCAAGAACTACGATCTTCGAGAGAGTGGACAAGTGCCTTAGTCCATTGGGCTATGGAGTCAATGACTTCGACAAACTAACACAAGACTTTTGACTCATTTTATTGATCGAAAATCGACTCAAACCGACTCAATTTTTGAAACCAAAAATACGATAAACCCGAATCGAAGCTCAAATCAAAGATGAAATCAATCTCCCGTAGTTATAGCCTTCACCTCGGGCCCCAAACTGAAGAAAGGATGATAGCACACTCTTGCAATGAAACCGAAATAAAATGGTATATACAATGACAATGTAAACGATAGAAAACATTTCAGTAAATGATACCGCTTGAGCACCCGACCATTGACCGACCCTCCCGGACAATCTTCCCCGTTCATCTCTTTCGAAGGAAAGCATTCCGACCCCGATATGCAGCAATTTTGAAGGGACCTTTCTAGAGATTCTCGAACTTACCATGCTTACCCTTTTCTTCGTTTCTTGCATCCCATTTCAGCACCACTTCTTCCAATTGAAACTTGTCCACTTTCACTTTTCTCGTCATATATTTTCTTAATGGATCATTTGATTTATTCTTCTCTCGCATATGATCTTCTTCACTGCCACATTTTCCCGAAGAAGTTTGACCACCGTAACTACGAGAGAGGTAGGAAATCGTATCAAATCCATATACTAGCTCGAAAGGGGACATGCCGATAGACTTCTTCCCGACTCGCTTTGTCCGCCTCAAAGTGCATTAACCAACTTCTTATGCCAACTTTTCTTGTTTATTTCCAAGCAACTTTTTTGATGATGTTGACCAAAGATTTGTTCGAGGACTTAGCCAATCCGTTGCCTTGCGGATGATAAGTGGTTGAGTGTCCCAAAATGATTTGATATTTGTCACAAAAATCAATCATTCTTTTTGACTTGAAAGCTGCATGCGTTATCGTAATTAACTTGTTCGGACACCAAAACGAGACAGATATTATTCTCAAGAAATGAAATTATTACCGAATCTGTGCTCGCTCGGTGGGAATCGCTTCAATCGATTTCGTGAAATAATCATCACCGTCGGGATCCATCTATGCTCGAGCTGAATAAGTAGGATGAATTTCGCCAATGAAATCCAACCCCCACTCGCTCGAAAAAGGTGCACTTACTTCAATGGGTTTAAGTGGTAAAGGCTGTAATTTCTTCCTCCCTTCAAAAAATCTGACATTCATGACGGCTTTTAATGGCCTTATATACATCGACGAAAAGAGTCACCCAATAATATCCCTGCTCTCAAAATCTTGTTGGCCGTTGTTTTCCAAAAAATGTGACCCCCGCAATCTCCCTTATGGAAATCCTCCATAACCCGCTTTGCTTCTTCTTCCACCAAACAATTCAACAAAACACCACCGGGATCTTTCCAATAAGGTGCAGATTCAAGATACAAAATTTTGCAGCCCTTCAATTTCAATGTTCTACTCTTGTTTTTAGCCATCTCCGGCGGTAGTGACAAATTTTGAAGCACATATACAATATCCGAATACCAGTGAGTAAGAACAAAAATTTCGATACTTGAATTGGCGAACTTTCCTCATTCTCCTCTGACATAGCAACAATCCAGATTTATGTCTAAGGCATGAAAATTCGATTCAGCCATTATTAGCTTAGCCGACCGCCTATCCTTTGATAAGCTTAGTGTTGGGAAAAATACCGAGAGGGGGGGGGGTGAATCGGTATTTACCGCATACTCAAAAACTTTTTCACCTTTTCATTCCTTAAAAACCCATACGCTACTTTCCTTTCATAGAACACGCGTATACACGTGGATATATTTCATGCAACTAGCGTATACATAGAGATATTATTATGTCATTAGTTCTTTTCTTATATCATTCCATTATTCATTCATCGTATGTTCAATAAACAATGAAACATGTGCGGTAAGAACGGGAATAAACCATCACACAAAGCATCACACATGAACACCAGGATTTTTAGGTGGAAACCCAAGTCGGAAGAAAACCACCGCTTGCAGTTGCTCGACCTTCAATATTTTATTATAGAGAAAACATCTTACAACATATGTGCTTTGGCAGCACTGACCAGACACGCGAGCACCCACTGCGCTCGTTTACCAGCCCTCTCCCCGGAAGGGAGCTCCAACCCCCGACTCGTTTACCACGCCTCTCCCGGAAGGGAGCTACGACCCCCACGACTCGTTTACTCAGCCTCTCCGGAAGGGAGCTACGACCCCCCGATCTCGTTTACTGCCTCACCCGGAAGGGAGCTACAACCCCCCCCGACCGAAGGCTACAACCCTCGGCACCTCTATGGACCACGTTTCATCAATTTTCACACTCGGATCCAACAACTTCAATAGAACAACACTTACAGTGCCACATTTCATCATATTTTCGTACCGGACCCTTTCCATACTTTTAGCCACGTACATACATCACCAACGAGATACTTGTCAACACGCATCGGATAGCAGTAAACACATCGAATAGATCGGATATTTCATACTCCCTCGTTTCGACAGAACCCTAGTTTGCATACGCGCTTTCCCTTCACCGATGTCGCGTGATATACGCGCTTTCCGTCCACACAAACCAGCGTATACCTCCGTATGTATTTCATTGCGCATACGCGCTTTCACTCGTAGAAGCCGCGTATATACACGCTTCCTCCGCGGCGAAGTAGCGTATAGATCTTCAATCTTTACGGATCATCATACTTCTTTAGATCGAGATATTCGCGATCAGATTTACCCTTTTACTTGACGCATGATGTTCGCCTAGATGTTCGCCTCATCACGAGATCTAGGCCTTCCATAAGCAGATCTAGTAGATACAAGAGCATTTCAGATCTAGATCCCCTTCTTCATCATTGGTGCATCATACATTCAGATTTATCTTCAAGTGTAACCCTTTCCATTCGGATCTACTTTAGAGAGAAGTATTCATTCAAGCTCGTACATCTTGCACCCACACACTGTTTTGCATAATGAATTTCTTCTCCTTATATAGGTTTATCCTTTTTCAATACCATGAGCCCCTTTTTCAATACCATGGGCCAAAGCAATACCATGAGCCCAAAACTACCTGGACGGGGTCAATTAGGCGGATCATTACCCAATACAATGGGTCAATACCATGGTGGTTACCCCTGGTTTTTCACTTTTTTGAACGCTTTTGCCCATACGCAACTTGGAACGTTCCTTTCCGTGTGCATACGCGACTTCCCCTGGGCAAATCCGCGTATACCTAGAGACATACTCTTTTTCATCATAGAATTAGCACATGCTGAATTCCTTTCTTCACTCACTGTAGATACATCAGATTTCCTTCATCAAGGACATATTCTATGAAGCACAACTTCACTCAAGTAAGTTTTCATCATCTTCATCAAGTGGGTTGTCTTTCAAGGACAACACTCATCATCATATTGTCAACAAATATCATATCACATCGGATTTACATCATTTACCAAGTCCATCAAGTCAAGAATAACTTCACTCGTGTGGTTTGCCATCAAGGACAACACATGTCAATAGTCGCATGTCTTCATCTTCATCTGGGTTGCCATCAAGTACAACACTCGCATCATATTTCCAACAATCTCCCCCTTTGGACTCTGATGGCAACCACGATGGTGTTTGGTTACCACAAATGAGATAGATACCATGTCACTCTCCCAAATATGTCACTCTCCCAAATATTTGACATCATTATCTTTCTTCATTCAAACACCATGTCACTCTCCCCTTTGACATCAAGGGCAAAGGGCGGATCAAAACCAACACTCTCCCCCTTTTTCTCCTCATGTGGAAGAAACATTCCAGCATCTGATATGTCTTCGAAGTGGCCAAGCTCTCGAGTTCATGTCGAATCTTCAAACATATTTGTCAATGAAGTACATGACTTTATGAACTTCTTATCACCAAAGACTCATACTTACATCAATTATCCATCCAAGTGGATTTCAATATGAGACTCAACTACCCAACCAAGTGGGTTTACAAAATTTGACTCACTACCCAACCAAGTGGGTTTACAAAATTGACAAGTCCTTACATGACTGAATATTACAAATTTACAACATGAGTCTCAACAAGACCTTTTTCATCAAACTACAAATATAACTTTTAAGACCAACACCAGAAAAGTCCTCAAGAAAGAGAACATATTTTTCGAACCATCATAATGCCAACACCGCATTATAATCAGCAAAGCTAATGCTCCCCCCGAATCCGTGCAACCAAGCAATCTTTCCAAATGACTAAGGCTCTCCCCTTAGTTTGTGCATCCGAAAACTTCCACCAACAAATCATCAAGGCATCTTCATCAAAACATTAGAAACAGACTATGAGAACCCGGAACACCACCAGAGATACCAAACAAGATCGATAGACACCAACAAGACTGCAGAAATGGCACGAAAAGAGCTGAACCAACCAAAAATTTCCAAAGCAACTCAAACATACGCGCTTTTCGTGCAGAACTACGCGTATATCACGCGATCGTGTTTCATGAAACCCGCGTATCCAATGCCATCTTCTAAATTTCAACCAGATCTCGATTCTCTCGTGAGGCAAAGACGAAGTGTTCAGCTTCTTTTCGAGATATTTGACCGCTTTCCGGACTACGAGATAGATAGAATAGTGTCTTCAAGCGTCATCCAACGTTGCAGCATCGAGCACAATAGTAACCAAGCCTTCGCATTCTTTGCGACGATCAATACTATCTTTCCAAGAGAGATTCTCATACCGAACAACATCTTCACATGGGTGTCAAGCAATCATCCATGTGGTCAACATCACCATGATCTTCAAGATTTAACATGAAGTAACATATGTAGGCAAAATATCTTTCAACCATAGTAACAAACTCTAGATGATTTATCAATCAAATGACATCCAACTCATCCATGTGTGAGTACAAAATATATTTATCAACAACCAAGGCTCAAAGTCTCATCACAATAAACCATGTACTAAGTCATTATCAGTTTCTGAGCATGAGTATCACATGACAAGAATAAAGCGTCATATGCCAACAATGCAATCATTAGTATTCAACCGCTACTCTAAAACCCGAGTATCCCAGCTTGTGCAATCAAGCACCTTCAACAAGACAAGTCATCCAGCAACAATCTCGCAGGGCCGCTCTTATCTCTAATTATAGGACTTTCATCTCAACAATGAATACTCTTCATCAACAAGCACACAGACTCATCCACAATATTCAACACAAGAAACCATGTATCATATCATTTTAGGACCGACAACTAGTTTCAATGCTGCAGTCAATAAGACAAAGGGCTTGTCAACAATCGCAGTCGCATGTTCGAACCTCTCGCTCTCCGCATCCATCACTAGCATATAAATTCTTTATCATCAATGATACGTGATCGTGTCCGATGAAACTCGCGTGTAGATACGCGATTTGTTAATATAACCCGCGTATGGAAGGTGAAGCATAGAAAATTTTCATCTTCCTTCATTTCCTCCCTGGGCTTGTACCTCCTGAAACTCGTCTTTCCCACATCGATGCGGCTGTCGATAAACACAACTGTAATAATCAAATCAACCATGAGAGTCATCATGCATTGCTCCCCCGTGACGATACATTACTAAATCTTATAATGTATCCCACATCATTCCCGCACTAATAAGAAAAGTGCAGCCTTTTCCGAAGCATATGATCGCGTAGGGTCAAAATTCCCCTACGTTTTCGATCTGATCGTCTATCTTGAATTGAGTGTTTTCTTCAAGAAAGTCATCGTCTTCTAGAGTATCCACAAAAAAATCCTTTTCTTCTCTAGATTGATTCTTATCTCCATCCCTCCATCTTTTTCCGCATTTGTTTAAAATTTCTATTTGTGTCGTCGAAGTTTCCCAATTTCTCATATCTATTCAACCCCGCATTCCTTTTCATGTCCATATTTTTTACAAGAATAACATCTCATATGTCCGAAAAAAATAACCATAAGAATCATAATGAGTATTTCTAATCTTCCTCTCTTACAAATCACTCGCTTTATGTCCATACTTGTTACATGAGAAACAATATCCCTTGAATCTACCAAAGTACCTTTTTTGAATAGAATCTCGTTTGTTTGTGGCCAATTGTTCTGCTTTCTCGCAATTTGCCGCAACATGCCCATAATTATGACATTTAAAGTATTTAACGTTCTTGAATGAATTCCTTTGAGAGTTCATGATTGTTGGTTGATCTTTTGTTTCTTTCAATACTTCATATTTTGCATTGATGTCCTTTCGATTCTTGCACCTCATTGTGAGCTAGATTCTCCTTTAATAGTTTCATGGAAACCAAGACCAAGTTTGATAACAGTTGAGAGACCTTTGATTACTGCGTAATATTGTCCAAAATATTAGTACTATCTTGAAACCTCAAAAGTTTTACCTTTTCTTCTAAATTTTACCTCTTTTGAGAATGTTTACCTCAACTTCCAAGGCTTGACATTGCTTTGTCATGATTTCTTCTTTCCTTCTTCCATCTTCTACTTGATCCTTCGCATTTAGAACTCTCTTCTTTCAACCAATCTTCGTTTTCTTCACATGTTTGTTGTAGCTCTTCATTCTTCCCTTTTGATTTTTCCGCATCTTCTTTGAGAGAGATGATTTCTCGCTTTCAAAGGCCTTCCTTTTCAAAGGTTTGTAGAGGTTCCTCATTCTTCTTACTTGATGCTTCAAGATCCGTCTGCAGAGAGATGATTGCGTGTCTTCAAGTCCTTCATTATTCTTGCTTGATTTTTCGAGATCCGCATTTTTATCGTTGATTTCTCGCTTCTAGTTCTCTAATTGATTGGATGTATAAGTATGAAACCTTTGATACTTGTCCACCCGACCATTCAGCATTTTTGTTTGTTCTTTTCATTTGGAGAGATCATCTCTTTGTTGATAGAATCTTTCTTATCAATTGCTCTTTGTTGTTCTTCATCTTTGATCTTGAGAGCTTTCTCTAATTCCAAAATACTACTTTCACAAATTTCATCATCGTTTGTACCACGAAGATCATGCAAAGGATGACTAAATCACTATCCGATTCATCTTCTTCGATTTCTTGGACCGTGTTTTCCCGAGAGGTCTCCTTGTTTTAGTAGGCTTCTTTCTTTTGCTTCTTTTCCATGAGCACTTTCAGATCATGGTTAGAATCTTCTTCATCTTCATCTGACACTTCATCATCATCTTCTTTTTGCATAGTAACTCTTTCTCTTTTCAAATTGTTTCCCTTTACCATGTTTTTCTCTATAAGGACATTTAGCAAGATAGTGACCAACTTTTTCCACACTCAAAACATTTTGAAGGGGAAGCTTACCTTTGAATCTTCCAGGACCTAGTTGGAGCTTTCTCACGAAATTTGCTTCTTCTTCGTCGGATATATAGTCGGATTCTTTAACAACTTCCTTTTCCTTTCCTTTTTGTAGATGCCTTAAAAGCAACTTCTCTTATTTGAGAAGGACCTCCCTTTGTCTCATTTCAAAAAGCGATCGAATACCATGTAATTGAACAATGGTAAGAGTTTTGAGGTATCTTGCCTTTCTTCAATAGTCAACTTAGAGTCAAATTTTGAAGTCAAGGATCTTAAGACCTTTTCCACTAGAGTAGTATCGCTTATGGTTTCACCCAAATTTCTCATTCGATTTACAATATCATCCAAACACGAAGAAAGAAACTCGGCAACACTTTCATCACTATGCATCTTCAAAGTTTCATATTCAATTCTAAGAGTTTGGAGTTTTGCACTTTTTACCTTTGTGTCTCCTTCATAGCTTAGAGTGATTTTTGTCCCATATTTCTTTTGTCGAATGTAGTCATATCACTTTTTAGAAAATTTGATTCGTACATGCTTCCCAATAAGACATTCACTCGCTTTGGCATTGATTTCATACTTCTTTCTTTCATGCATCGGTGGGAATATTTGCATGGGTATTGATAACCTTCTTCCACGATTGCCCATACATCTGCACCAAGACTTTGCGGATATGCTCTTTTGTTCGTACCTTCCGCATATCGATTGCTTCCATTGAGTAGAGGTGGCTTTCATAGACATTACTCCATCTTGACTTCCCATTGCGACGGATCTCCTTCGAGCGATCAAGCTTATGCACAAGGACCCGCTTTGATACCAATTGTTGGGAAAAATACAGAGTGAATCGGTGCTACATCGCATACTCAAAACTTTTCACCTTTTCATTCCTTAAAACCCATACGCTACTTTCCTTTCAGTAAACACGCGTATACACGCGGATATCTTTCATGCAACTAGCGTATACACAGATCTTATTATGTCATTAGTTCTTTGCTTATATCATTCCATTATTCATTCATCGTATGTTCAATAAACAGTAAACATGTGCGAGAAGAACATAATAAACCATCACACAAAGCATCACACATGAACACCGGGATTTTTAGGTGGAAACCCAAGTCTGGAGAAAACCACCGCTAGCGTTGCTCGAAATTTCTTTAATATTTTATTATAAAGAAAACATCTTACAACATATGTGCCGGCGCGGACTTGACCAAAGACGTTGTGCACCCACCCGCGCTCGCTCACCGGCCCTCTCCCCGGAAGGGAGCTCCAACTCGACTCGTTTACTCGGCCCTCATCTCCCGGGAAGGGAGCTGCGACGACTCGCTTACCGCTCTCCCGGAAGGGAGCTACGACGATCTTGTTTACCGTACTCACCTCGAAGGGAGCTACAACCCCCCGATCAAAGGCTACAACCCTCAAGACTCTATGGACCCACGTTTCATCAATTTTTCACACCGGATCCAACAACTTCAATAGAACAACACTTACCCAGGCCACATTTCATCATATTTTCGTGACCGGACCCTTTCCATACTTTTAAGCACGGCATACATCACCAACGCATACTTGTCAACACAGATCGGATAAGCGTAAACACAGCGAATGCATTAGATATTTCATACCCCTTTGCTTAGCAAACCCTGGTTTGCATCGCACTTTCCCTTCACCGATGTCGCGTAGTATACGCGCTCGTCCACACAAACCAACGTATACCTCTCGTATGTATTTCATTGTGCATACGCGCTTTCACTTCATAGAAGCGCGTATATACGCGCTTCCTCCGCGGCGAAGTTAGCGTATAGATCTTCAATCTTTACGGATCATCATACTTCTTCGAGATCGTATATTCGATCAGATTTACCCTTTTACTTCGGCACGCATGTTCGCCGAGATGTTCGCTCTATCACGGTATCTAGGCCTTCCATAGCGGATCTAGTAGATACAGAGCATTTCAGATCTAGATCCCCTTCTTCATCATTGGTGCATCATACATTCGTATTTATCTTCAAGTGTAACCCTTTCCATTGCATCTACTCTTAGAGAGAAGTATTCATTCAAGCTCGTACATCTTGCACCCACACACTGTTTTTGCACAATGAATTTCTTCTCCTTATATAGGTTTATCCTTTTTCAATACCATGAGCCCCCTTTTTTCACTACCATGGGCCAAAGCAATACCATGAGCCCAAAACTACCGACGGGGTCAATTAGGCGGATCATTACCCAATACAATGGGAAAATACCATGGTGGTTACCCCTCGGTTTTTGCACTTTTGAGCGCTTTTGCCCATACGCGACTTGGAACGTTCCTTTCGCGTGCATACACGACTTCCCCTAGGCAAATCCGCGTATACCTAGAGACATACTCTTTTTCATCATAGAATTAGCACATGCCGAATTCCTTTCTTCACTCACTTTCGTAGATACATCGATTTCCTTCATCAAGGACATATTCTATGAAGCACAACTTCATCAAGTAAGTTTTCATCATCTTCATCAAGTGGGTTGTCTTTCAAGGACAACACTCATCATCATATTGTCAACAAACATCATATCACATCAGATTTACATCATTTACCAAGTCCATCAAGTCAAGAATAACTTCATCAGTGTGGTTTGCCATCAAGGACAACACATGTCAACGGTTTGCATGTCTTCATCTTCATTCAGTGGGTTGTCATCAAGGACAACACTGCATCATATTTCCAACACTTAGTAGGCTTTATCTCCACATCATACTCCAACAAAGCTGCAATCCACTTGCCTCGTCTCCCTTCCGGATTTGTTTGCACTAAAAACATCCTTTAACAGAGCATTAGAAACATAAGCCAAAAATATGAGAATGCAGAATATATAATTAAAATATTTCAATGCTTTTCACTAGTGCAAGAGATTGCTTTTAAATGATGTTATACTTTAAGGTTGCATCTCTTATAGTTCGTACAAAAAGAAATTTGTTTTTCATGCTCATCTCTTTTCTCGCATTAACACAACTACCATAGTATGCTCAAGCAAATGAAAACAAAATAAAATCCCGAGTGTAGTACCGGACTGGATCAAAACCGGAAATGTCAAGAAAGAGCCAATTTTACTAAATTGAAAGACTTTACTGGCCTCTTCTGGCCCACTTAACTACATTGTCTTTCTTAAGCATGTTTGTAATATCTCTTAGATATTCTGCAAGGTTAGGCACAAAGCGACGTAAAAATTAATCTTACCATTAAAAAGACTGGATTCCTTTCTTGTTCCGGGGAGGTTCAATTTCCTAAATAACTTCTACTCGTGCTCGGATCAATACGTAATGCCATCTTTTGAGATAATATGACCAAGTAGTTTTCCTTCATCCATGGCAAACAAACTCTTCTTCGGATTGAGTGACACACCATATTTTCTCGCACTTTTGAAAGACAATTTCTCAAATGATACATGTGCTCTTCTATCCGAATCGGAAAATACCGTCAAATCATCAAGATACACAACGCACATCCTTCTTATTTGAAAATGCCATATCCATTGCTCGCCGAAATGTAGCATCGCATTCTTCAAAGCCCGAAAGGCATTTTAGCATAATGTAAAGTTTCCCACCGAGTGGTAGAACGTATTTTGTCTCTATCATCCTCATGGACCAGAATTTGGTTATACCGAATAACCATCGTGTAGTGACATATGAGATGCTCCAACTACTGTTGAAGTATGTGATCCATTTTTGGCAATGGATAATTATCTTTCAAGGAAACTTTATTTAGATTCCTAAAATCGATGCACAAATGAATCTCACCTGTCTTCTTGTGCACGGGCACCAAATTAGAAATCTAATCGAAAATCTGATGGGAATGATGATTCTTGCTTTGTACAACTCCGTTTACCTCCTTTTCAATTGATGGCAACATCATTGGATTGATTCTTCTCGGCTTTTCATTCGAAAGGCTTCTAATTTGGCTTGATTGGAATGGTGTGTTGAATGATGTTCGTGTCGTATGTCTTCAAGTCTCGAATAGTCCCAAGCAAATACATTAGAAAAAAGATGACAACAAACTAATATAATTGGCTTTTTACCTCCGGTGGCAATGCTTTGGAAAATTTCACCATCTTTGGATTTTCGTACTGTTCCAATGTTCACCGCTCAACTCCTTTCTCGGTCAGCGCAAAGTTGGTTTTCGAGCTACATCATCTTGGTCAAAGACCTCCTCTAAAGGTATCAAACCTTTAGGAATGACATTATCTTTTAGCTGAAATACTCTCCATTTGATTGATTTTTACATCGACCTTCACCATCATCATGTTCTACATCAATAGAGGTGTTCTCTCGAATTTACCTTTGTTTTTGCATAAATTCATCAATCTCCTTGTCATCTTGGAACACTTGCCAATATCTTTGATTATCCGGGATAGCTCTGACGATGCTTCACATGAATGTAATTTATTACTTGATTTCATTGGAATATTCAAATTATCATCTTTCATTTAGCAAGTGCATCCGTGAGTACCATTTTGAATACGAGGAACACATGTCAAAGTATAGTTTGAAAACAATTTCGGTGATATCCAAAACGCATTTTTGGTAGCTCCTGCATTCGAGGATGCTTCACTTGATATTCACCTTTCACCTCGCTTAATAACCAATTCTAGTCGCCATATACCTGCAATCCCCTTTAGCATTCAATTTTCTTAGTATTTTCGTATCAAGAATCAAAGCTTCGTGACTCAAATTTCATTATTTGAACAATCAAAGCCAACTTGTAATAACATACTCGTACGTTACTTGGCACTTTGTTTGGAGTGGAAAAAGGATCTGCGTACTCCAAATACCGATTCCAAAGATCTGTCATTTCCTACTGCACCATCAAAATCCATGGTCCACGAGACCATCTTCATCTTCTTCCAAGTCTGAAATCGGCTTGCTTTCGTTATTTCGCTGCGTCGTCCATCAACTTTCCGTTGCTTTTGGAAGGTTGATTGCTTAGCGTGCTTTCTTCCCGTTTCTCGTCTTTCTTTCTTCAAAAAATTCTCTCGAAATTCTTTCGTAATCTTTGGAATGTCTTCTACTTCAACTAACCTGAATATTTACATCATTGAAACTATTCGAATACAAAACAAAATATTCTAAACTGTATGTACATAATTAATCGGATGATTTACCCGATTTCTCCTTGCCGGTAATCATATACTCTCATCTTTTACTCCTAGTGCAATTTTTCTCATTTGACCAAACACTGGAATCATAGCATAGGAGAAATCAGTTGCAATGTTCCTTTTAATTTTTTCTCCCCAAGACCTCGGAAAGAAGCATACCAAATCCGGGAGGAATATCCGACAACCACATCCATCGAACATTCTTCGGTCGGAATCCGATCCAAACTAACAACCAAGTCTTTAATAAGCCCAATGCATCTTAATCGAGCTGGAATCAAAAGAATAAAGATCATGATACTTCCTAGTGATGTCCAAACCCAACTTCTCCATGATTTCCCTCGGCATAAGATTACGTGAGAAGCTCCGAATCAAACATGGCATTATGTAACACAAAAATCATGCAATCTTAAAGGGTTGATATAAAAAGGGGAGGCACATCACTATCTCGGAGACTCACCATCCAATGCTCGGTCCAAATATCAACTCCGCTTGATCATCTTCCACATTCATATCGTGTATTGGATCAAAATTCAAAATTTTTAGAGACCTGACTCCCTATAACCATTGTTCTTCTATTAATTCGATCAAAGAATGGATACTTTCAACTTAGAAATTTCATTTTCTAAACTAAAAGTTGAAGTCTTTTCTACCTCTTTGGATGGAACATATTTCTTTTCAGACCTTGTCCTTGGATACAATTGGCTGATTTGATTTCTTTCTGCCGATGGTAATTTACAATAGTAGGATCAGCTATCTCTTTTCCTTCTTTTGTGCAACAGTGAATCATTCTTTGGTGCCGAAACTTCCTTTCTCTCGAATTGGGTTAACAGCACACCTGTTTGCGAATATTGTCATCCATAGCGAACAAAGCTATCCATGAACCTCTCCGAGTACTCATCCCACTCTTCTTCGAGAGCCGTCTCGTTTGCCAAGATGAAATCTCGTTTTTGTATCGTTGAACTTTTCGAATACCTCCTCATCTTCGTGATGAGGTAGGCATATCATCAAGTGTAAAAATTTGATTCTCTTCCTCATACATTCTCTTCATCATCGATTCGACCAACAAAATCTGCCTGAGAGGTGTCCTTACCCTCCCGTTGGACCGCTTTGTTCTTGTGCTCGCCTTTTTCTCGTTGTTTGATCCTGAATTGTGGTTGTCGCTAACCACGGAAATTAGGATTTCTAACCTGTGGTTTTAGGCTTATCAAGTGTTAACCTTTCAATCATATTTTCCACTCCATTAATGTGCATTGACCCAAGTAGAATCTTCTTCCTTTATTAGCTACTTTCTTCAGCGTTTCGAATCTTGTGCTCTCTTGCTCGTCCAAATTAGCTTCTAACACTAAATCAGCAATTTTCTCGTATCTCTTCTGAGCGTGGCCGGATCTCTCTCTCTCCAATCGTATACAGCGGCATATGCATCAAAACCATCCGGAAACTTTTACAAAGATGACTTCCTAGATGGCCTCAAATCATCGTGAAATTGCATCAGTAAACCGCATTAAATCTAATACAATAGTCTCTGGCATTTCAGCACTCACCAATGTTTCGCTTGATCTTTGGCATATTCGTAAGATGATCTCAAGAGGATATTTTCTTTACTTCCCATCAATCCAAGAACCTGCCTCTCGAAGCCTCACGCAATGGTAGGAGACACTTCTAGCGCGTGAGCCTCCGAACCACTCTCTTACATCTCCTCCGAAAGCTTTATGGCACAAATAATCTCATGGTTGGCATTTCCTCTCGCATCAATTTCATGTGAGATCGAAGAAACATGCCATCTTGTACTCACATGTTGTTGAGCAGAAAAAATCTGAGGAGTGCGCTATCAAACAATGATTTTCACTTTGGCATCCTGTGCATGTCATCCAAATTTCCGAGGTAATACAGGGGTGCAAATCGAGGCAGCCATCGCTCTGCGGGATTCACAACCGGATTTGGGGACATCGCAGTAGTCGGAGCAAATGGATGTGTGAGGTGGGGATGAGGCAGCATCACATACTTTTGACTCGTGGATATAAGGTCAGCACAGGAATGGTAGTGTGAAAGTGAGCCCAGTAGGAATTTCGTGAACCAAGAGGTAAGTTCGGATGGCCCGATGCGTGCCAGAGCAAGTGGACTCTGCGAATTGCGAGGTGTTCGCTGCCACAATAGAGTTCTCGAATATTCAAGATGTAACTATCAATGGATTTATTAGCTTGCTCAATTTCAAGATATCTGATAAATTCCTGGATTCAAAACAAAGAGAATCAAGTAGCACTCTTCAGACTTAAAGCTTTCAAACAACGACAACTCAAACTCGCTCTCATAAAAATTCAATGTCTTCAAGATATCTCGAAAAACAATGACATGAACGAGATTTAAACAGAGGACTCACAAGACCTTCTCGATGATGAATTCTCGAAATCAGTATTAGGATTTCTCACACAATCGAGGTGGATCGGGATCAGGATTTGCCTCGCATGGTCGTCTAGAAGCCAGTGTGTTGAATTATTCCCACGACTCGCATGGACAAAACTTCAACTTGTTCAAATACTTCCTATTCGACCTCTAGACTCATCACCCAAAAGTCCGTAATGCTCTAATTCCACCGAAAATTCACAAGTTAAATGTTACTGCTTTACAAACTGAATCGGAGACTCGACCCAAGCAATGTTTATCTACTTTCGCTAATGCAAAGCAAGAGCATTTCAAGGTTACACCGGCATAACTTTCAAAGCCCGGTCCGTAGCTTATAAATCAAATAACACTTCAACAAGCAAACCATTTTATCCCTAGTATGGTCACCACTATGTTATTTCCTAAATCTCACCTTTCATGCCGAAGGAAGTTGCGTAGGTCAAAGTGGTAACATCAAACCACGCTCAGCTGTAACAGCCTCACTCGGACGAGAGTCTCCTCCAGTCAATCTCAAAAATATAATCAATAAGGCTTTGAGATGACCGAATAAAGGCTGATTTTAGGCTAGGTATATAAGTGAAAGGCCGGATTTTGATCTGGCTTTTTTGTTGGACTGCGCAAGGCAGCTTTGGGTCCAAGGATGAGCCTCAGTTTTTGCAGAAGTTCCTAATGGGGCAAGGAAGGCAATTGTTTTGATGCTTTGGATTAAAATGAACAGATGAGTTCAGACGAGGAATGTATGAGGGAAAAGAGGTTTCCATTAACCTTTCAAACATGATAGTAACATGGAAAATTACAAAACTCAAGGCAGAGAGAAAAGAAATCTAATGAATTCCACCCTTTTTATAACTTGTTTGTTTAATTTAAGAAGCAGAAATAAGTAGGAAAATGCAGCACATAAACATCAAGAAATTAAAACTCATAGTAGAGAAACACACTCATCGAAAACATACAGAGCCACATGGATCCCAAAGAGCGATGGCAAACCTCGGTCTCATTCCTCACAAAAAAATGTAGACATGCAAATGTACAATGAGGGTGCCAAGCAATCCCAAGTGTCCAACGAAAATGACTCGAGAAATCACAAATTATAGACAAGCCTTTAAATCTCATCTCACATGCCCTAGGGTTTCGAGCCCACCATTCTAGTGAGCCGAGTCAAACCATATCTAAACCAGGGAACTAGAAAGTAGGCAATGAAACAACTTGCCTCTATATGATAGGAAACTAATTCGTCAGTCCATTTCTTCACTGGTGAATGAATCTCACTTGGATGAGTAAAAATGTGCCAAAAATGACATCAAAGCCATGAAATTACATCAATATTTTCACATTTGAAGATGAAATAGCAAACTGCCAAAACTAGGCGAGAAACCGAGGCCGCCGAGTGACGAGACCAAATCTAATGCGCACGCACTCCGAAATCCAGAGGCGCAGCGCCAGAATGGAGGGCTCGAGTTTTGAGAGGCCTTCGCAAGTCCAAATTTGAGGCCATGAAAGATAGCTCGTTAAAATACTCCACCGTACTTTACTCAACCCAAGTGGAATTTCTAACTTTCGTCGCCTATTCTCCAAAATCAAATCTCCCAACACCGTTTCCGTGTGCAAAAAGTAAGCGTAAAAGGCCATTTTTAAGGTGTTTTTGTTTACCCTTTCCAGAAAACCCAAAACTTTGTCCAAATCCTTGAGCTACTTTATGAGTACATGCACAATTTTTTATGAAAAATCCATAAATGCAAAAAGCGAGCTCCAAAGGAGCTCCCAATTGTAAGCGCACGCCAGAAGTGGCACGACGTAACGGCGAAAAACAAGAAAAACCCGTCAGTGACCAAAAATTTCAAAATTGACAATGTTTCCCAAATTTCTCTGACTCTGCGCTGAATGTCCATAATCAAGTACTGTAAGCCGTCAAAGAGGCTTTGCAGCCAAAATTTGGAGTCTAACTGTGCCTCTTTGCGATGCTTTAGCAGCCTCTTTAGCTTTCGCCTTCAAAATTTCTTTAATTGCCGCCTTGCAAACATGATTGCGCTGCCAATAATGGTACTTCATGTGCCATAACATGTTCTTTTCTGCTTTTCCTTCACCAACAACTTATCCAAGTTAATATTGACCCTTTCGAGCCAGTCTCCCGATCAGCTCTCAATTCCTGCGCGCTCAATAGATGTCATCTCGCCATGCTTCTTTCGCGGTACCAAGGTCGGCTCTCTGGCTGGACAGTTTTGTAACTCCATGATTGTTGGCCGATTCTTCTAATTGTTTGTTTCGACCGCTCGTTGCGCCGATCATCCATTGGGATTTTTGCAACTTCGTCTCCGCCGCCAAGATGTCTATCTCCGCTCTTCTCGCTCCTAAATACTCTCAACTTTTGGAGCTAGGTGAGCTCAAATCATCGTCAATGAGTATGAAATCGTTGTCTTTGGCCTCCCGGAGGCCCCTCATCCTCGAATGGGCCTCTTTCCTCCGTCCCGCACCTCATACCGTGCCGGCCGTATGACGAAGCGAGACACCTTTCCACCCGAGGTGGAGATAGCCGCTCGATTGTCGTCGCCGCAAATAATACCTCTGCGTGCCTCTTCGATATGTGACATACACCGGCACACCGACAGGATTCCGTCTGACCTTCTCGCCGTATATGAAGGTTCGCCCGGCTCATGAAAAACCTCGAGGAACTCGACAGGAGCTATGCAAAGAAATCATTAGTAATGAAGTCTTTCTCCTTAACGTACGACCCTCACAAGCCAAGCCGCATGCAACACTACATACCCTAATGAGTGCATAGTGATAAATACCGTCACACCGCCGCTCGTGAGTCCTTTCCGCACAAGAGCGGTCATTCTCTCGATATTTCCGGCACATGAAATAAGCAATTTTCTATCATCCTCACCTCGGTGAAATGCATCAATAATCCGATATGATAGTGCGTAGAGGCGTGAGAACCGACCCTCATAGCCGAAGCATCCGGACAATGAATGCTGCATCAGAGGTGCAGGGAATCCTCCAAGAATCTGCAGTGAAAGACCTCCGCCGAGCTTATCTCACACAGCTAGGCCCGACGTATGGTTCATAACACACTTTTTGTCCACCCGCTTGTCTTTTGCTCCACCATCCACCCACATTCCTAAGCATTCCGCCCTCGCTGTGGGCATGGCTTTCCGTGCACGAGTGAAATTTACACCGCTAAGAGTTACCTCCGACTAGACATAATGCAAATGCAATACAAAACAAACGAGCCAAATCCCGATGATACTGAGTCCTGTAGCAACTCATTTCCACAATATTGAAAACATGATTGTTGCTGAAAAACAAGCTATGGCAAGTGGACAAGCCTCCGCAATTGAGCCACGGAGGTGGGTTCTTCTCTTACGTGCTTTGCCACTTTTATGAGACCTCCCTAGGTGGCATGTAACTCCTGGTAGAATCACCGCCTTGGTCATATGAGGTAATCAATATCCGCTCTCCACGATGTTGAAAGTCTATGCCAAGTATATGTTGATTTGTATGAGATATGAGAATTTGGTGTCTCTGTTTCAATTTCCAAAATGTGGGAGGAACTCAGAAATAGAGCGTGGGGAATAAGTGTTTAATCAAGTGATAATTTTCCCTTTGAAAAATGATTTGACAAATGTAGAGAGACAATGGGATAGCCACTTTGAATTTTCGGATTTTTGGGAAAATTTGCGGGTTTAGGAATTTTCAGCAAGTGGGATTGGAAACGAGAATGAGAGTGAGATGAAATGACTTGGGATAGGGAGATGGAGCTTGGGGAGTGAATGAATTTATAAATAGTGGGAAGGAGTGAAGAAACAAGTGAGGAAATGAAGCATTTGGCACCAAAACAAATTTTTACTCCAACTTCAAAACCCTAAGGAACAATTGTTAACAAGAGGATAGGGTCGAGGTTTTGGGATTCAAACTCTTATATTTCAAACTCAAACAACACCAAACATGAGTCATGGACAGAAGAGGGGAATGATTTTGACTTACTCACCTGCACACGTAGCAACCAAGCAAAATTCGATTTGCGGATAAGACCGGCAAGAAATCTTTCAGTAGCGGGCCACGAGGCGCGCGCAAGCACAAACCCAGAGGCTCGCGCCTTCCTTGTGCAATCGCTACCGGAGAAAATTAACACCTGCGTGGAGCGGCTCATGCGCTCATGCTCGCCGCGTTGCGCCACGACCACCGCACGCCGCCTCGCCGCGACAAGAAACTTCACCAATAGCTCGCTCTTCACGTCGGCGTTTGCTCCCTCCATGATTTTCTTGGCTTCACTCTTCTTGTTCCTGGCTTTGTAAATGAATTGTTTGAAAACACAAAAATATCTTTATGCCAAATATTTTGATTCTTTGATTCTTCGAAAAACCCACTTTTTGTACGTTTGAGCCGAATGATGAATTTCTGGCTCATTTTGCGGTGAAGGAATGGCAAGAAAGTTTGGCAAAGGCAGGCAACCGCAGGTTGCAAAGTATAAAGAAATTATTACATTTGAATAACTTTTAAAAATTACATGCATTTATTACAAAAAGAAATGAAATAGACTATTTTCTCTTTCAAAATGTGGTTTTGAAGGAAAATCATTATCAAGCGTTATGATGATGAAAATTTTTTCTACCGAAATGTGATTTTGAAACTTCCCTCATGTGCTCGCCGGCATTATTAGACATTTCGAAGACCAAATTAACAAAAACTAGACCACTATAAACCCCTAAAACCCTAACATGACTTCCTCTTTACCACTATTGAGACCAAGCATGACCGTACATGGATTTTTGATGAACCGAATAGACCAGATAGGCATAAAGGACATGAGAGGAACATGACCGAAAAAACTACCGTCGACATGATCGATGCTCCTGGCCGTAATGCACAGTTGAAATGAGTGAGACACCTCAAAATGAAATGTAACAAGAGAAAATTTTGATCTCTGGCCTGTAGGGATGAAGAGACTCAATTTACAAATGGGAATGGTCCGGCTATCCAATCGTACATGGATAACCAACAAAGCTAAGATCATTCCCTTGGAGATATTTTCAAAATTTGTGGTCAATATAGAAGGATTTAAGGTGTTCAGCACACTTTGATGAGTTAAACTAATTTTAGATACATGACTAGTCCCTATCCCGCGACCGCTAGGATTGTATTGGGCCATAATGACATGGATGGTGTTAACACAAAGAAACGGGAGAATGGAATTTCCGATATGCAATGGAGTTAGGATCATCATTCCTCCGGATCCTCCAAAAAGTCAGCAGTATACCAAACCAATGCGTGCATGAGGACGACATTGATCAAATATATAAACCAAATTGTAGGCGTAGGAATACCGGAATAATCCAACGGGCAACATGGGAATCTTTAAATGAGAAGGATAGTTCTTTGTTTTTTAAACTCTAACAAAGAACTAGAGAATTGGCAAAACTAACTCCAAGGAGGTGTTTCGTTGCGCTGCAAACATGTGTGACCCACGCTCTTCCGTGTTGTATAACAGATCTCGGGAGGTACGTTGATTTTCCAACATTATGATGCCTCAACCGATGTAAAAACGTTCCCCGGGAGAACTAGAAAGGTCCGTGCTAGGCGTTAACATAGATTCCATGCTTTCGATCTTGGCTTGCACGACCACATCTAGCAAGTATTGAGTTTTCCAACAAGATGCATGAGCTTAGTGAAAAGTAAGCACCTTCACAAGTGCCTCGTAAGATATTTTTAGGTGTATGATCTATTTTTAGACATGGTGAAGCATAGTCTATAAGTTGCCTGATGCTATTTGTAAGATGGTTGGTCAAATGTGAAAAATAGATGAAATTCTATTTTTAGAATATCGCCAAAAGTCTACATTTATAGATCGTTAATCTAAAAATAGGTGCATGTCAATTATTATTAGCCCTTTACAATAATCCGACAATAAAAATCAACTTATTCTCTCGGTTAGCACTTTTATTTCAAAGTGGAACAGTATTTGAAAATCAGTGCTTAGCTGGGAGGATTTGCACACATCCCTAGGGTTACTAGTGGCTCATGCAGTGGAGGACCTGGCGAGAATCGAAGCAAAGCAAAGTGACAGCAGTTGGGAAGAGCAGCTGCTGTGAGTTGTTATTTAGTTTAACTCTCATTTAAGTGAGTTAAACCTGCGCTGAGTCTAGTTGTATCTACTCTAACTCGAAAGATACACTGGTGAGAGCTGAGTGAATTAATTAGTTAATTAATTCATTAACTAATCAATCCTCACTAACAACTCGAACAAATACAAGCAATAGTTAACTATAGTGAAAGCAAGTCAGCTCTAGTGAGAGACCCAAAGGAGAGATAGGTGAAAAGGGTGAGATCGACTATCTCGCAGTGACTATAGTGATGCATTCAATGCATCTAACACACATAATAGAGTTGCCAATAAGGATTGCACAAATCAAGGCAAGGCAAAATTTGAATTCATTCAGTGGGGCCTTCTTCAAATGTGATCGCAGTAGCTGGAGGCAAAGTAGTCGTGGAGGCGCAAGAAATTGGTGCATAGATATGCAAATTCTTTGCACGACAGGCGTGGTGTAATGATTCTGTATATTGTATCACCGAGAGCTTGATTTGCTAAGCTTTGCATGGTGATTATTATACGATTCCATTGATATACATAATATATGATAGTTGTCTTTTAGCTTTAAGCTCTCCCGCTAAACAACCTCGTGGTTAGAGTGTGATTGAATTTATTCACATGCGTTTGCAATTGAGTTTTAAATTTTCCGCAAGTTTAATAAAGTAGAAGGATTATGTATTTAGCAAGAAGATAGATATTGTTAGATTAGGAGTGATCCAATAATACATCAAGCATTACTAAATTTTCTACATGGTATCAGTAGAAATATTGATTACCGAGATCGCAATTGTGATTAATCGCTGAGTTTTGTGTTGGTGGACAATTCGAATTTGCTCCAGAAATCTCTTGGTGCGAGACTGATTATTCATTGAAATGTATTTCAATGGGTTGCGACGGAGTATTCCCTGAGGACACTTTCGCAAGTACATAGCGTGGAAGGGTTAGGATGGAGGCGGTGCTTGAAGATAATGGACTCAAGTGAGTCTCATTGACAGCGATGTTCCTAAGCCTACTTCTAGCAATGCTCGCATTACTTTGGACGCATGGTAACAAGGTAGCGAAGACAAGAAGAATTTTGTTGGAAGGTGGTGAAGGACGACAAGACAGCTACAAGCCTTCATGGGAAATCCACTCCATTTTCAATGTGGAAGGCTTCTTGGATGATACTCTCCAAAGAAGCAACGACCATAGGAAGTTGGCACGAAAGATAAGCTAAGAAAATATAAAATGGAGAAGGGCGACGAAATATTCCAAAATATCTTCGCAAAGTTTGTCCAATGCAAAGGATGAACTCGGGAAGTGTGGAAATTACAATAGGCGGTGGAAGATGACTTGGTAAGCTCGCTCTCCTTGGGTTACCAAAGAGTTGGCACGCATATCGACTTCGTCAATGGATGGGAGAAATTGCCGGATCGAGCGACTTTGGTCGCATCTCCGTGCAAGAGGAGATAAGGCGAAGTACTTTCGAGATGGCTCTTCATCGAAGAATGATGATGAAGAGAATCTTGACGATTTGGCTACGAAAGCAAGGAAATGTAAGGGGAAGAAATTCTACCTGCAAACTATCTCGAGGCTAAAGCAAGAAGTTGGATTTGTCCAAAGTGAAGTGTTTTCACCTGCCACGAGCTATGGGCATCTTCACCACTAACTTCCCACACAAAAAGAAGAACAAGATAGGCTACCGCAGCCGCAGCCGGAGAGGCCTTAGCCCTGCACAATTTGAACTCTTATTTCTCTCTCGATCGTATGCTTTGGTCTCAAGCGCAATGGGATCGTGTGGTATCTTGACAGTGGTGCATATTTCCATACGTACAAATGATGCAAGGAGTTTTTTAGTGACTTGGAGAAGAAGTTGATCTTTAAATGCATATAGAGATGGGCGACGATGGTCGATACGAGGCAACCAAAATTGGGACCATTACCTTTTGGAGAGGGAATCGTGCAACTATTCCCTCGTTGGAATGCTGCTGTGCATGTTCCGCTTCCGAGTCAATAACTCGGTCTTGGCTTTCGCAATGTTGGAAGACGAAAGAGCAGGATGCAGTCTGCGGCGAGGGAAAATATTTCCCGCGACATAAAAACAATGGGTCAAACCAAGAGGATACGGATCCAAGTTAATAATCTCTCACAAGAGGGAGGCAGAGCTGGCCTGCACCGCACGATGGGCAAAGTAGAAGAAGTGGTGAGCTAGGACGAGGGGCGACTATGGCGAGAGGGAGATTGCCAGCCTCACTCATGGCGCCTTGGAAGATTTTTGCAGCTACAGCTTTACCAGAGACTCTCAAGGGTATCCTTGCATAGTCAGTATCGTTAGCAAGGGATGGACTATGGGTAAGTTTGTGAAGACCACCTTTCATGAGAAGGAAAAACTCGTGGCTTTACAGATCCGGAGAGAATCTGCATGTATCGTGTGGATTTTTCTCACAGCTTGAACAACAAAACATAGGTATTATGTTATTTTTGTCGAGGAATATTCTCAGTAGATGTTGGATCTTAATCATGTAGGAGAAGAGGATCTCAAATTTTTGTAGAGTTTAAAGCATTGGTGGGAGAAGGAGTCAGTGGAAGCAAGTGAAGTGCTCTGGTGGAAGCAATAATGGTGGTGAATATATCTCTACGAATTGAAAGACTTCTCGTAGCAAAGAAGGAATTCGAAGCAGAACTAATAGCACTCTACAACCCACAGCGTAGAATGGGGTTGTGGAGAGTGAAGAACACGCACGATCGTGCGTGTTGCACACAGCTATGCTGCACGACCAGGGCCTATCGAGGCACTTGTGGGCGGAAGCATGAAACACCGTGGCCTATGTACAAAACCATTTTCGTCATAGCGTACTTTTGGCATGAGAGTACACCCGAAGCATCTCTTTACCGTGTAAGAAGCCCGATATTTCTCATTTGAAGATTTTTGGCTCATCTCTGTCTACATTCATGTGACAAAGGACGCCAGTGAAGAAGCTCAAGCCAACCGTAGAAGTTGGGATATTTTTGGGGTACACGTAAACACCCCACAATTATTGTGTGTATTTGTCCAGAAAACCATTAATGATCGTGGTGGTGACGGGATATAAAATTCAATGAGGTGAGAGCCATGAAGTTGTCGCTTGAGAGGGAGCTGTTCACTGTGCATGCAGAGTGAGGAATTTCTTGTTCCCCAAAAATGAGCCTAGATGATGTACTCACCCACAGAGGAGGATCATGGAGAGGAGGAGTCCACTCAGCGCAAAACCAAACATCAGTAACCGGCGTAAATCATACCACGTAATCCGACTGAGATCAAGCTTGATGCTGCTACGCACAGGACAAGAGTCCCTACATCACAAAGACAAATAGAGACAGCCTACCCAACCGATTTGATCGATACATGGCTCTTATGAGCAAGCGTATCATGACAAAGCCATATTATTTTGAATAAGAAGGCGCCTGTGGAGGCCCACATGGGTAGATGCCATGGTGGAGGATTATGACTCCATTGTCGTAAACAATGCTTGGGAGATTATTCCAAGGCCGGTGGTAAACCTCAGCCTTGTAGGATCAAGATGGACTCTACAAGGTAAAGAAAGTTGTTGATGGGAGCGTCAAGAAGTATAAGGCAAGATTTGTTGCTCATCACTTTTCGCGTATCAAGATTGATTGACGAAGAAACCTTTGCACCTATCACACAATATTATTCCATAAGGACCACCCTCGCCTCTCTCAAAGGCAAATGGGTTGGCACATTCATCGATGGATGATGAAGACTACGTAATGCCTTGATGGGATCATTACGAAGAGGTGTACATTGGAGAAGCCTTTCGAAGGATTTTGGAGATCTTCAGAGTGATTCACATGTGGTGCATACTTCTAAAACAGCAGTTGTACTCGTTGAAGCAAGCACCACGGTGAGCTTGGTACACATAGATCGATAGCTATACCACTAGACTTTGACGCCACCGAAGAGTGAAGCTAATGAAAACTTATACAAAATTGTTGTGGAGGGTAAGATTTTAATCATTGTTCTTTATATTGGATGATTTAATACTAAACTGAGATGAGCAGCATGATACACTCATGCAAGGTAGATCTTGCAAAGGAGTTTGAGATGAAGTTGATTTCGCTTCCTTCATTATTTCTTTGGGTTGGAAATATATGTGCGATGAAGGTGAATTATTTGTGTCTCAAGGAAAGTATGCTCTCGGGAGATACTTGCAGCCTCACGCTGGAGGGCTGCAAGCCCATGGATACTCCTCTTCTAGGAAATTGGAGTGAGAGAGAGATGTTACATCGAGCAAAGGTAGTGGATGCCACCGACAGTATCTACGCTTAGTGAGTTTGCTCATGTATTTATCTAATACAAGACTAGACATATGCTACGCGGTGAAACCAACTTTTCTCAAGTGATGGTTAAGCCTACCAAGCTCTTTCTTTGGAAGGTAGGCAAGCATTTCCCGAGGTATCTCGAAAGGGCACACCTCGAGTATGGCTTATGGTAGAGACAGATGGATGAGGTGAAGTTGCATGGCGTTCACGTAGGCGTGCATGGGGCGAAAGCATCCCAAAAGAAAGAAAGAGCACATCAGAGGGGTTTTTAGCATCGCATTTGCCATGCTTTTCAGCGTGCAGCAAGGAACAACATTCGTAGGCAACTGCGCTTTCAGCGGAAAGCTAGTAATACATGTGCAGTCACTCCAAGCCGCATGTGAGGCTATCCGGAGGAGGAAGTTGATCCTCACTTGGCTTAGAGTCTGCTCACATTTAGATCTCACAATGATACATTGTGATAATCCGAGTTGCATTAAACTCTCAACTAACTCGAGTTTCCATGATAGACTCACATGCTGACACCGTCGTATCATCATATCAGTAGATTGTGTGTAGCGGAAGATCATGTTGCTTTCCGCACATTCTCGTGGAAGATCAGTATGTAGATATTCCCACGAAGGCGCCTGCAGAGAAAATCTCAAAATACCATAGAGGCAGATTCGTGAAGTACAGAGCCCATCTTGCTGGAGAGGGAGTGTTGAGATTCAAAAGATGGTGAGCTTAGCGAGAAATCAAGAACCTTCACTAAGTGGGGGCCTCGGCAGTTGTTTTTAGGTGTATGTCTATTTTCTAGACATGGTGAGCACATTCGATAAGTTGGCAGGACGCTATTTGTAGTATGGTTGGTCAAATGTGAAAAACATCGAAATTCTATTTTTGGGATATTTGGGTGAAGTCTATTTATAGATCGTCAATCTAGCAGTAGGTGCATGTCGATTATTATTAGCTCCTTTAATAATAATATGACAATAAACATCAACTTATTCTCCTGGAGCACTTTATTTCAAGAAAATATTTGGAAAATCATGATAAAGGAATTACGCAATTCCTGTGGGTTATTGGTGGCTCATTCATGGAGGACTCGGAAGTGATGCCGAAGTGGAAAAGTTATGACAGAGTAGGAAGAGTAGTTACGATGAGTTGCTATTCACCAATCTGACCCATAGTGAGTTAAATCATTAGTTGAGCCAATCGTATCTAGTCTCAACCGTAAAGATACACTAGTGAGGGTTAAGTGAATTAATTAGTTAATTAATTCGCTAACTAAACACTCACTAACAACTCGAACAAATATAAGTAGTTACCTACAATGCGTGTCACTTAGTGGAGACCCAGTAGGAGAGATAGGTGAAAGGGTGAGATGGACTGGTCCGTTGTGACTCATAGTGATGCATTCAATGCATCTCGACACCACATTGGAAGTTGCCAATTAGAATGTGCAACAAGGCAAGGCCACGAATCCATTCAGGGTCTTCTTCAACAGAGATTGCGACAATGCAGTGCAAGCTATCAAGAGGCAAGAAATTGCGATAGATATGCAAATTTCTACGACAAAGGTGTGTAATGACTCTATATTGTACTAAGAGCTGATGTACTAATATTTGTATGAGATTATTACATGATTCCATTGATATACATAATATATGATAGTTTGCTGCATTTAAGCATTCCCATTAAACAACCGTGTAGATGCAGTATTGAATTTATTCACACATGTTTGCAATTGAGTTTTAAACTTCGCAAGTTTAACAAAGTGGAAGGATTCAGTATTTAGCAAGAAGATAAATATTGGTATATCGAGGATCCGTAATAAATCGCATTAATAAATTTCTAAAGAAAGATCATGGGGAAAAAGCAGACAGGATACGGGGGATAAGTTGGGAGGAATGTGTGCGTATGATAAGGCCGCAGATTTGAATGCCCGTAATTGCTGGAGGAGGATTTATATTTCGGCAAAGAAGATCCATGCAACCATCCTGGCCAAAGGGACAAGGTATGGGGTGTAGAAATCCAAGACTCCGAATGGGTTCATGTGCTTATTCATACATTGGGAGTGCACAACCGAATGGTACTTGGAAATAGAGCATCGCAAAGGCACTAAAGCAGTGGTGGTGGTGATGGTAGACAGGCCATGGTCTGCCTTTAGGATTGAAGGTAGGCTTTGATACAATTGGTGAAGCTTTGATCCCACAACTCACTAATGCATCAAAAAGGAGAATGCATCGCCAAAAATTGACATTGGTGGAAGTTAAGGAATCGTGTGCTACCACAGACCCTCTATCCCATCAAATACTCGAAAATGTGCTCCATGATGTGCCTTGTGGGATACGCTTACAAAAGAAAATTCTCTCCGTTGTGAATTGATAAACGCACCATAACGAAATTATCACAGAGGTGTGAAATTGCATTGGGATGATGAATGTCGAAAAAATTGGCGTTTATTAAGGGATATGACAGATACTAATTGATATTATTTGAATTACTTAGTCAACAAGCTTGTGTTGGCGGGGCCGATCTATAGATGTTTATCCTTCACTATGGATTATATGCGCAAGAAGGTGCGGCACGTCGCGTATTTGTACCAAGAGATCAAATGGCGTTGAAAGTGTCAAAACTAGTTGTTGGAACAACAAACCGGATAAGGCATATTTATTACCATTTTAGGAGCGTCCAAGATGGATTTAATGAAGGAGATTTTTCTAGATTTGGCATATTTTGTCGTACGGAACCTCATTAATGCCTAAAGAGATGTTTCGTATGTGCCACAAATACAAATATGACCTATGGGTCGCAATAGTTCCCTTTTGCATTTTAAGTGATTTTTATGCTCTAGAGCTCTTTATTTTCCATTGCCTTTGTTGAATTTATGTCAGATCGGATCTTATTTTTTAGGACTCATTGCACCGAGCCGGTCTAGGGTACGTGATTAAAAAACATGACAGCCACCAAACCAGGTGAAGACCCCGTTACGCTAGAAGTACCCATTGTAGAAACTCCCCGTGCCATCTAAAACGAAGAAGGGTCAACCATCTAGAATGTACAAGTCCCCAGAGAAAAGACCCCAGACTACGCAAGTTTTCACGATAGAATACGAAAAACCTATGACCGATGTTCGGAAACAATTGCAGAAGAAGACGATGAGGTTATTGAAATAATGCCATTCGCAAACTCGGCCGCTTATATTACGTCGTGCAAAATGTCCCGTTAAAGTACAAAGTAATTGATAAGTTGCGCATAGGCATCCAAGTGCCTCGCTTCCATAGAACGTTCCAATGGAGGGGATATTCTTGCTAAAATCCCACAACTATGATTTGATGACTAGATATCAGCGTATATTGAAAGTTCCCCGAGCTCACGGCAGGAGCTCTATCTTGATCAATTTACATATGAAGGTGGCGTGTGCAGCACCTTGCGATCTCGTGGTTGTCATTGATGTCAACCCAAGGTGTACACTGTGTAGGCTACCCCGATCTTGCATGATAATTTTGACTTACCAAATTACTATATTCCAGTCAAGGATATTATTTATGGTTTCTACTTCTCAATGTTTCGTTGATATATGGCATGCCACGTAATTCTTCTCAATGAGAGATATCTATGTTTAGTTAGTGTCTCGGGCTTAGGGCTAAACTCCATGGGGTTGTGGTATGACACTAATAATTAGTTGTGGTCATTGAACACTTACTAATTAATAATTTCTAAGCTCCTAAAATCCCTCCGACGTTCACTTTTAAATTTCCTCTCGACCTAAGCATTTATATATAAATTGTGATCCTCATATCCTCCTCATGTAGTGATTTTGCTTACTTGAAACCGATCATCGTGGAATTTTAACTATAACGTTTTTTATACGAAGTTTCATAAGATTAAATTCTTTTAAGGGAGGAAGAAAAACTCATAGTGATTCCCGTAAAATTTTGTATCATGGTGTGCAATATTTTCAAAGATATGATCCAGGGAAGTTAGGTTTTGGCATACTTCGAACTTCATCTCAAATAGGTGACCTTAGGAAAATCGCCATAACTCTCTCTCTAAGTATCGTATTGAATTATGTAAAAAGTTTCACATAATGCACAACCGTAGTTTTATATCAAGTTTAGAGCCGAATGAGGAAACAGTGGTACGTGGCAGTACCGCACAAGTTCGACTGCATCAACTAGTCCATAATTAGGTCATTGTGAGAGATCGTTACAACTTTTCCTTTGAAGAATGTAAATTGGCTTAGACCTATGGAATTAGAAAATACCTTTAGGAATACTACAGTGGATTCAAAACTACATATTGGGGATCCGACAATGTAGGATATGCCAAATTCAATATCGAGCTCCTAGAAGGCAATAAAAGCTAGATCATGTGTTGTCAAGGGCCGCAAAGGACCAAAATTTCTGTGTGGAAACAAAGCAAAGCAAGGTGTATTAGAGGTAAAAGATCTAGGTATTATATTCCTGTGTATTTATGCATGTTAATCTCTTAATTGCATTAGGTTCTTTGTATCTATTTTTTTTGTTTTGTTTTTTAGCACCGACATATGTTCTATAGGATGAGGTAAGTTTTGTTATTATCATGTCATGGTATTTCCTTGAAGAATTTTTGCAGTGTATTATATATTCATCAAGATAAGACTTAATGCATGATCTAATGTTCAAGAGGAGAAAGGGTAGCATAAAAAGAGTTAAAGCAATCAAGGTGCGTAACGCTTGAAGAAGTTCACTCACATGAATTCTTCACGAGGTAAAGATCGCATGTAGCCATTGTAAAGGTATCATTGTGTCTAGTCATTGTAAAAGCATCATTTTAAAATTTGCATGAAGTGTCTATCTCCGCCAAGAATTGAAGAGGGCAAAGGACGGGAGATCTAGGATCATCATTAGGTATTTGTGTCATAGTTGTGGTTATGGTCTAGTGTGTCTTTCTTCTACATCCATTCTATATCATTGTAAAGTGTACCATTTTTCCCTCGTATGGGAGTCCATTCTCTTTTTATTCTTCTATAGGGTGGTAGGGGTGGTGCTAGTCCGGTGCATGAAGTCACCAATGGTGTTCAAGCCTGAAATATTCAGGGTGGTAGGGTGGTGCTAGGTGAGTTGTAGCTCATCGTGTGCTAGGCATCCGTTCAATTTATTACTAAAGAATCTTGGCGTCGGAGCGTCCATCTAGTGGGAGCCGGAGAAGAATGATTTTCTAGATTCTTGAAGTTGAGCTTTCTTCTCAATTGAGTTGAGTATTAAAGAATTATTATTAGAAAATCATTAAGGTGTTTTTTGTCTTGGAGGGGGTTTCCACCTTAAAAATGTGTGCATTTGTGTCCCTTTTGTTTACGCTATCATTTCACAAAACACCGATAATAATTTAAGATTAACTAATGCTCTAAAATATTAATAATAATGCTAATTGAAAGGAATACTAATTCACCTCCCCCCACCCGCATTTCAACAATTGGTATCAAAGCTTGTTCCTTCAATAAGCATTTAGCCGGGAAGGAGGTAATGGAGCATACGGAATGGTGTACATTTGTTCAATGAAAATAATTATGCACTCTAGAAAGGAAGAATGGAGGTCTATCTTTTGGCACAAGGTTATGAAGTATGGGACACTATTCAAAATGGCTTTTACACCTACCGTGGATAAACAAGGTAAGAAGATTTGCAAATGATGCAAAAGCAAAAAAGAATGTTATTATCACCGGACTTATTGAATCGCTTATCATAAGGTGTTGGGTTGTAAAATTTCCAAAAAATGTATGGAACAAGCTTGAGAATATATATGTAGGTGAATCAAATGTCAAAGAAGCAAATCTTGAAATCTACAAAGAAAAATTTGAGCAACCTAGAATGAAAGAAGATGGTAACTATATTACCAACACGTTGATGAAATAACCAACACTGAAAGATCGATGGCCTATTGACAAGAAGACTATTATACGAAATATTCTTAGAACTTACTGTGGGAGATTCAACCCAAATGTATTCATTTTAGAATACAAGTAAAATATGGACAAACTTAGCAAAGAGGAATTACATGAGTTCTCATAGCATATGAAATGAGACTTGATGAATAAGAGGGTACTTCACATCTAGAAACTACGTTCTCGCATCTAAGAAAACCAATAAGGAAAAAAAAAACCTTCAAAGGCAAAGGCTCGCACCTACAAGTGTGTAAAGAAAAGGAATATGATGAAGAAGGTATTTTATGGAGAATATGCTCACTTTATGAGACAACTAAAAATTGGTAAGGGAAAATTAAAAGGTAAACTTCCATTGACATGTTTTAGTTGTGGTGAGGTTGGGAATTTCGCATAAAAATGTCCGAACATAAGTGATGGAAACTCAAAAGAAAAGAAAGGATTTAAGAAATTCAACAAGCAAGGAAAAAAGAAAGGATTCAAAAGGAACTTTCTCTCTAAAGAAGATAGCTCATCATCTAATGAAGACAAATGTTGACAACGCATAATAAGAAGCCAATGAGAGAGTATTGTTTATGGCCAAGCACAATAAACAAGAGATATCAAACAATGAAGATGAAGGGTTGACCATAGAAGAATTTTTTAAGGAGGCAATCCAAACCTTATAAAAGAGCCTGCGCTCAGAAGATCCATTCCAATACTCTTGAAGAACAAGGTCAAGGTCTCAAAATTGAAGTTGAAGAACACAAATGTATTGAAGATTCAGCTCAAGATAAGTTGGAAGAAAGAAACCAAGAAAGGGAAGCATTAGAAGCCGAAGTAGTCTTGCTGCGTAAGGAAGTTAAGAAGGGAAAAAATGTCCAAGACTATGCCAACATCTCAAGGAATTGGAAGAACTCATCATCACTAACGATCTTTCAACTACGTATTTGGCCTCTGTTACAAAGAGGAAGAAGCAAGACCTTCTACAACAAAATACAATGAACCGGTGAGATCCTCGATATGCATGTAGACTTCATTGGACAAGATTCACAAGAACAACCTTGGAAGACAATTCCCCGACGAAGATTTCATCTAGTACCAACATATTTTTCATGGCTATTTTTATTCATGTGGAAAATTTGGTCATAAAAGTTGTAGAATGTCGCACGTACTCCTAGAACCAATAAAATTCCAGGATATCTATCAAATATGAACCTCCCGTGGCTCAACTAAGCATCAATAGAATTGAAAATTTAGAAAATAATATGGAATGTTACAACAAGTGTCAAAACTTTGACACATAGCGTAAATTGCAGGATTGAAAAATCCCGGGCAGAAGAATCTTTTGAAGCCAGTAACTTAATGAACATGGAAGAAGAAGAAGATCACAATTGTGGTTTCCGCTATGAAGGCTCAAAACAACAAATATGTGTGGTATGTTGATAGAATTTTCTCAATTCATATGATTCCGGAGATAAGGAATTTGTATCTTTGAAAGAGAATAAGGATGGAACTCGTATCCTTTCAAAATGATGACCTTCAAATGTTATAGGATCAGCATCGTCACCTAAGAAGATGTTCTTAGCCAAGAATGTTCTATTGGTTAAAAACATGAATCACAATCTGCTCAAGAAAGACAAATGTGTGACTGAAGTGACACACAATTCTATTCAACTCCCGTAAAAATGTGAAATCTGAAAGGCAGTATGGTAAAAATTGTGGCTACAACAAGTTGAGCTCCAAATGACATATATGTTTTGGATGAAGCAACTAAAGCATGTCTACTTAGCTAAAGAATATGAAAGATCGTTATGGCACAAATGAATGGGTCACATAAACTTGACAATATTGTCAGATAAGAAAAAGGAAGCAATACGAGAAATTCTAAAATCTCAAAACCTTCCAACACCCTATGTGACGCCCGTTTGTACGAAAATCGACAAAGTCGAATTTAAAACAAAAGAACACTTTGCATCACATCCATTGGAATTGATACATATTGATCCGTGTCGTCCTATGAGAACAAAAGGCTTAGATGGAGAATTATATTTCATGTTAATGACGTATGACTATACCAGGATGACAAAACTTACCATTTCCTTAAAGAAAAATCAAGCATTTGAGTGCTTTAAGATCTACAAGGAAAAGGTAAAAAATGAAACGGATTTGTAAATAAAGTTTCTAAGATCGACAATGGTGGAGAATTCACTTCCAAATTATTTCATCAATATTGTAACGAAAATGGAATAAAAATACATTTTTTCAATGGCATCGAACACCAACAAAATGAATACTAAAAGAAAGAAAAAAATTGCACAGAAATGGGTAGAACAATGTTGAAGGACTCAAAATTGGATGAAAAATTTTGGGTTCAAGCAATTTATATGGCAATATTCATTATCAATCAAGTTCTAAAATAATTGCAACAAGACCCCATATGAATTATGGAAAGGAATACCGACTAATGTAAAATATTTCGAATCTTCTACAAGTGTTATATCAAAAGAAAAGATCAAAAGTTGGGTAAGTTTGAATCACGTGTTGATGAAGGTATATTTTTGGTTACTCATACAAAACAAAGGTCGATAAATGCTCTAATCTAAGACGAAAACATACTATTATGAAACCAACTCAAAAAGGGGGAAGAAAGAGAGACCAACGCCTTAGAAATAAGCCACTTCGAGGGGGCAACCTCCAATAAATACATAAATGAAAAAAAAATTGGATGATACAAATTACCAAAACCTCCTTCTATATATAGGAGTCCGATTGTAAATACAATATAATCCTATCCGACGTAGCAATAATAATGTAAGGGAACAATAATAAAAATAATGGGGTTACAGAGGTACAACAATAACAATAAGGGGGCTACCCTAATAACAATAAGGGACTAAAATAGTAATATAGGTACCTAACATGCCCCTCTCCTTCAAAAAAGTGTTGTCCTCACCCGCTTGAGTACTCGTAGGTGCTCGCATAAAATTTTCATCCTCCCATGTAGAATATTCGGCAGTTCTTCCACTTGATGAGATAATTTGAAATTGATTGATTTCGTAGCCGTTGATTTCCTTGTTTCCGTGATCGCTTCTTGTGTTCCAATATGATTTTTCCTTCCTCGTCAAGTTCCGTAAATACCGTTTGAACTAGAATATTTTCACCTATAACCTTCTTTAAGCATGAAACATGGAAAATCGGATGCACTTGCGAAGAAGTAGGAATCTCCAATTTGTATGCCATAGTACCAATATTTGAACACCTCGTAAGGACCATATTAATTTGGAGATAATTTATTATCCTTCTTAGCTGCTTTAGGGACATTTGTTTGTATGGTTGTAGCCGTATAAATACCCAATATCCTACATCAAAACTTCTCGCCGCGATGTTGATATTCCCGTTGTTTCATTCTATTTTGTGCCAAATTTAGGTTATCCTTTAAGAGTTGGAAAACTTCGTTGATGTCAGATGTGATCTTCCATCGATTGAACCTTAGAATTTTCTCTTAAAGATGATGTGATGGATGGTGGATGATATCCATAAAGTGCCATAAATGGGGTCATTTTGCCGTAGTATGGAAGGAAGTGTTATACCACAATCTCAAAGTTGGAGAGGTAACCACTTCACCCATTGTGTTTGTTTATTAGATACAAAACAAAGAAGATATTATTAAAAACATTTATTCACTATCTCGCGCTTTTACCATTAGATTGAGGATGATAAGATGACCTATGAGCTAATTGAGCACTAAAAAGAAAATAACTTCATTCAAAAAATTTCCAAGAAAAATGGGATCTCTCGTCGCTCACAATAATCTTGGGTTTCCATGTAGTTTTTTAATTGTATCCATAAATGTAGTAGCAAATGTACTTGCTTTAAATGGATGAGATTATGCACAAAAGTGTGCATACTTGGTAAGTCTATCAACTACCACCATGATGACACTCTTTTCCTTCTGACTTAGGTAAGCCCGTGATAAAATACATTGAAATATCCTCCCAACATTGACTTGGAATGGATAAAGGTTGTAGAAGATCCGAGGTCTTAATTGTCTCAACTTCATTTTGCTGGAAAACCAAACATTTTGCCAAAAAATTTTGAATATTAGATTTAAGGCCATCCCAAAAAAATTCTTTCACACCCTATGGTAAGTTTTAAAATCCTTAGTGTCCTCCTAAAGGAGAAGTGTGCAATTCCAAAAGAATATTTTGTTTTAGTTGGGAATTCTTACAAAGATATAAGTGATCTTTGTACCATAAGGAATCAATTTTCCAACTAAATTTATTAGATGTATTAGGATCTTGCTACATACATTTTGAATGAGTATCCATACTTCTTCGTCCTTCTTCCATTCATCCCTTGCTTCGGTTATCCAACATGGTTGGATTATAGCAATGGCACAAAGCAATGCTTCCACCTCTTCGTTTCTTCTTGAGAGTGGATCTCCAATGTGGCCCATTTCCTTTTTGTAGATTATTTCAAAGTCATAACCCAACATCTTTGTGACCCATTTTTGTCGCTTCTTGAATATACTTTGTTCGAAAAGTTTTTAAGACTATCATGATCATTTTTTACCTTGAAGTGTCTTCCCATTAGGCAAGGTCTCTATTTCTTTAGTGCATGTGGTATTGGTAATATATACTTCTCATAAATAGCTCGTAAATACTTTCCTTTGATTGACGACTTTCAAAAGAAATGGGTCTACCTTTCTTGCATTAAAACAACACCAATTCCATTTCCCGAGGCATCACATTCCACAATAAAATTTTTTTGTGAAGTTTGGCATAGCTAAGACCTGGCATAGGCAATATCGCGTTCTTAAGATGTTTGAAGGCCCAGTTGCTTTAGGAGTCCATGAAAATGCATCTTTCTTTTCGCAGCTATTAATACGTTCTCCCATAATTCTTAACAAACTTGCGATAATACCCTGTTAACTCAAGAAATCCACAACTACATTATGGTTGTGGGGACTTTCCATTCCTTAATGGATTTAATTTTGTTAGGGTCTACCTTAACACCCTTGTGAGATACAATATGAACTAGATATTGTACCTCTAATACTCTCAAGAAACATTTTGATGTTTTTGTATATAATTGTTTCTCCCGCAATAGTTTGAGCACCCTATCAACATGTTGAACATGATCCTTCCAAGACCTACTCGTAGATTATTATATCATCAAAAAATACTATCACAAATTTTTCTAAGGAGGGGTTTGAAAATGGAATTCATCAACCCTTGAAATGTAGAAGGTGCATTGCATGCCAAAAGGCACACCAAAATTCATAATGACCCTCATGAGTTCGAAATGCCGTTTTGATCTTCTACTTCTCATTCTAATTTGATGATATCCCGAATGAAGATCCAACTTGAAATAAATTGCTCCATGTAATTAATCCAATAATTCATCAATCATAGGAATGGGAAATTTATCTTTAATGGTGACCTTATTGAACTCCCCATAATCCAGACACATGCGCCATGATCCATCTCCTTCTTCTCGCACCAATACTATTGGTTGCAGAAAGAACTTTGACTAGGTTGAATTATACTAGCCTTCTAACATTTATGCAATCATACATTAAATTTCGCTATTTTGGGACATAAGGATATCTATAAGCCCCGATGTTTGGAGGAACACTTCCTTTAATGAAATGAATAGCATGATCATGATCACGAATAGGTGGGGAGTCCTTTGGGAGTTTCAAACCGAAATGATTGTCCAAGACTTTTTGGAGATCCGTAGAAATAGATGACTTTGATGTTGGAACTTCTAGTGAGAATAATTGTGTAATTATGCCTTGTTTTTCTTTCTTAAGAATATTTTTCATGAAATTAGAGCTTATTGCCTTTCCCGGCTACCCTACGATACCTCATAGTTCAACTTCCTTTCCTTCTAAAATTTTTTTCAAGAAAATTTTCTGAAAATTAAAAGCTACCATCGCCAGATTGTAACCATTGTACTCCTAGTACAACATCAACACCTCCCATTGGAATGGAAAACATTGAAATATTCAATAAATATTCCCCCATGGTTAGCTTGATATTATGGCATTTTCCAGAGAAATTTATGTCCTCCATTTTGCAACCATCACTTGACATTTTGGTGTTGGGTATAGGAGACAATTCAATTCCTTGGCTACCTTACAATGAATAAAATTATGGGTACTACTCGAATCAATCAACACTATTACCTTTTTCTTCTTGATATGTCCCTCTATCTTGAGAGTTCGAGGACTCCGGGTAATTCTCGCCAATGCATTACACGATATGTTTGGACTCATTTATTCCTCTTCTAGGGTTGGTTCCTGGTGTATATCCTATTCTTTTGAAGATTCTTGTTCATTTTCTTCTTCCTCTTCACAATCTATATAAAATAATTTCTTCTCACCACACTTATGACCTTTAGTGTATTTTCTATCACAATTGTAGCAAATCCCTCTTGCTTCTTTTTCTTCCAATTCTTTGTGGTGTCAACCTTGTAGGTTGCGGAAGTCTAGGAGTAGCAAAATTTCCATCTTTATAGATGTGAGTGGTAGGCTTCCTTGTCACCATAATTTTACATTCAATTATTCTTGCCAACCCGAATGCCTTCTCCAATGAATCAAAGTTCCCAAATGAGAAATTCATGTTGGATAAGCACTTTTTAAAGTCCCTATGAAGATATCAATCTTGTGTTCCTCTAGAATATCGACCATCTTTATATTCAATTTTTTGGAAGTCCTCAATGTGCTCCACCACTAAACCCTTTTGTTTGAGATTTATCAATTTGATAAAGAAGGTGTTGATATTTATATCCTCATAATGTGTTTGTTGAACACGTAGAGGGGGGGGGGGGGGGGAATCAGTATTCCTTTCAATTAGAGCATTAGTCAATCTTCAATTATTATCGATGTTTTTACAAATACAGCAGCAAACAAGAGGAACACAAATGCACATGTGCTTTTTAAGGTGGAAAACCACTCGGGACAAAAACCACCTAATGCTTTTCTAATAATTCTTTAATATTCAACTCCAATTGAAAATAAAGCTCCAACTTCCTAGAATCTAGAAAAGAATTCTTCTCCAAAATTCTCCCACCGGATGGACGCTCTCCAATGCCCGAGATTCTCCAAGATAGTCAACCGAATGGATGCCCTAATACCCAATGAGCTACAACTAATTTAGCACCTACTCCTACCACCCTATAGAATAAATAAGAATGTACCCAGAGCCAAAGTGGTGTGTGCTCATTTTTAAATGATGCAGAATGATCCAGAAGAAGAAGATATACTAGACCATAACCCCAACTTTGAGATACACCACTTAATGATGATCTTGCACTCTTAAATATCATTCCTTCTAACCCTTGGTAGATAGACACTAGTATAAACTGCATAATAATGCATTTACAATCACTAAGTACAAATGATACTTTATAATGATTATATGCAGTTAAGTTGCCCACTCTGAAGACTTCATATGATGAACTTCTTGCTGTTGTTATGCACCTTGGTTGCTACTCTTGTCATGCTACCTCTACCGCACCTTGCTTTGCTTTTCTTCCATAGAAAAGTCCGGGTCCTTTGCAATCCTTGACAACACTTGATCTAGCTTTTTCTTGCCTTCTAGGAGCCATGATTTTGAACTGGTGTATATCTGTTATTTTAGATCCTCAATATCTGATTTTCAGTCTTGTAGTAGTCCTCCGAGTCACATCTAAATACCATGGTCAACTCCACTCTGATTCCCAAGAGAGAGTTATACGAATTTCTTCATTGGCCGTCCCACTATGGACCGTTTCGGCGAGCGCATTTGTACGAGGTGCCACATGTCACTGTTTCTTCATTTTTCCGAAACGATAGAGAAAAACTGAAGAATGTGCACTATCTGTCCCATTTTATGGAATTCCAATCCAATACTCGCAGAGAGAGTTATGACTATTTACCAAGGTCACTTCTTTGAGATGAATTTAAGGAGCCCAGAAAACCCCCGACTTCCACAAGATCATATCTCCAAAAGACAAAAATTCTGGATCTAAATTTTTACTGTAGCTTCCCTAGGATTTCAGCTTCGTCTCATAAAAATTTCAGCTTCTGAACCTTCTAAAAAACATTAGAGTGAAAATTCCACAATAACGTGTTTTAGATGGCCGAATCCTTGCATACAGGAAATGAAGATCACAATTTATATGAATGCTTGTTGAGAGGGGCTTCAACAAGTGAATGTGGGAGGGATTTTAGGAGCTTAAAAAATATTAATTATGACTTTTCAATGACCCATGCCCCAACCCCATGGGGTTTTATCCACTAACTCTGGGGTAAGTAAATTAAACACGAATATCTCTCAAACCGTGTAAAGAATTACATGGCGTGCCATATATCAACGGAAAAATCTCATTAAGTAGAAACCATAAAAATAATTATTGGACCCAGAATATATTAATTTGCAGTTAAAAAATTCTGGCGAATATTGGGTTAGCACCTCGGTGTTGTTAGTTGACATCACGTATTAACCGCTCGATCAACAATCTCCCCCTTCGTACTGATGGAAACACAAGTACTCCCCCTACGATCATGACACCTCTTCCTACAAAAATTCTCTCCCCCTTTGACATCAAATGGAAAAGGGTAACTCCCCGAAACACAACCATCCCGCGGACTCCGTACACACTTCCACTCACGCCGACACACAACCTATTCCGTAGACCTATACACACTTCCACTCCCCCGACACACAACCATCCCTGCATCTATAATCTACTTCCACTCCCCCTTCATATTCGAAAAGGAAAATCTAATGAGAACTTGGGAGAATCCCAAGTCAGTTAAGATATTCCAATTTTGCGAATATTTAATATGTGATTCTCTTGGTGGCCGCTTGAATACGTTACTTTTCCAACTCGCTCGCATAACATCTTGTCGTGAGGCTGTTACATATAGAAGACTACTAATAATAGATATGTACAACCTTGATCCACATCCTTACATGAGTCGTCTATGCTCAATTTGCAACCCGTTACCATTGAGTAAGGATGGGTTTGCAATCTTCCATTTTAAATTTATTGAGCATTTCCTTGATGTAATTGGCTTGACATATAAATATTCCTTTCTCTTTGCCGAGATATTTGAAGCCCTAAGAAGTATGTTAGCTCACCAAGTAAAGACATCTCAAAATCATTTTGCACCTTGTAGTGTGTGTTCCTCGCTAGTCGATCATCACCGCTACCAATTATTGTATCATCCTCTTTAGCTATTAGACATGCTTTAGTTGCTTCATCCAACATATATGTCGTTTGGAGTCGACTTGTTGTAATACACTCTTGCACCATACACGCCTTTCCCGATTTCACATTTCGTGGAGTTGAATAGTATTTTGTGTCCTTGATCACACATTTGTCCAACACCGAGCAAATTATGATTCATGTTTTCAACCAATAGAACATTATTGGTTGTGAACATCTTTGCTTCCAAGAGTGACAAGACTCGATCCTATAACATTTGAAGATCCATCATTTCCAAAGGACATGGTTCCATCCTTCTTCTCTTTTAGAGATACAAATTTATTTCTATCTCCAAATATATGTTGAGCAACCACTATCAACATACCGTTTTTTTGTTCTTTTGAGCCTTGAGAGAGAGCACAATTATCATTCTTCTTCTTCCATGTTCGTTCATTATGTGGTTTCGAAGATTTTCCTGAGTGATTTTCAAGCTCCACAGCCTTTGGCTATGTGTCCAAAGTTTCGACATTTGTAACATTCAATATTATTTCTTAAATGTTCAAATCTATTGATGTTTCGCTAAGCTCGGGAGGTTCATATTTGACATCTCCTAGAATTGTATTCGTTCCTAGGTACATGTGACATTCTATAGCTTTATGACCAAATTTTCCACATGAATAAGAGTAGCCATAAGAAATATGTTGGTACCGGATGGAAATTTTCGTCGAGGAATTGTCTTCCATGGTCGTTCTTGCGAATCTTCATTCAATGAAGTCTACATGCATATCAAATCTCATAGGTTCATTATATTTTGCCGTAGAAGGTCTTGCTTCTTCTACTTTTTAATCGATGCCGCTTTTTTCGTTGTAAGATCTGATTGTTGATGAGTTCTTCCAATGCCCTTGAGTCATAGTTTTGGATATTTTTTCCTTTTCTTCACTTCCTCATGCAAATGTAGACTACTTCGGCTTCTAATTCTTCCCTTTCTTGGTTGCTTTCCAACTTTTGAAGTGACTCTTAATGCATTTGTGTTCTTCAACTTCAATTTTGAGACCTTGAACTTGCTCTTCAAGTGTTTTGGAACGACCTTCTCCGCCTTGAGATCTTTTATAAGCTTGATTGCTTCCTCGGTAAAATTCGTCTATGGTCCATCCTTCTTCTTCATTGTTTGATACCTCTTTCATTTCGTGCTTGGGATTATCAGTGGTTGGCTGCGAACAATACTCTCTCATTGGCTTCTTCTTCACTATCATTGTCTTCATCGATGATGAGCTATCTTCTTTAGAGAGAAAGTTCCTTTGGATCCTTGCTTTTGAATTTCTTAAAGCCTTTCTTTCTTTTTTGAATTGCCATTACTTTTGTTTGGACATTTTGCCGCAAAATGCCCAACCTCATTACAAACTCGAAACATATCAATGGAAGTTTACCTTTGAATTGTCCCTTACCAATTTGTAGTTTTCTCGTGAAGTAAGCATATTCTTCATCTAAAAGACCTTCTTCATCATCTCCTTTTTCCTCACACATGCAGTGCATGTCTTTTTTCAATTGAAGGTTGTTTATCCTTATTGGTTTTCTTAGATGCAATGAACGTATTTTCTAGATGTGAAGTAATTCTCTTCTTCATCAAATCTCATTTCATATGCTATGAGAACTTCATGTAATTCCTCTTTGCCGAGTTTGTCCGCATTTGCACCGTAATCTAAGACCGACACTTTGGGTTGAATGTCCCCCGGTAATGTTCTAAGAATCTTCCGTATAATAGTCCTCTCGTCAACTCGGGTCTCCCAATCCTTCCGCAGTATTGGTTATTTCATCAACGTATTGAAAGTATGCAGCAATGCTGTGAATCTTCTTTTCATTCGAGTTGCTCAAATTTTGCTCTATAGATTTGAAGCTTTGGCTTTTGACATTTGAGTCACCTCGCATATAGATGTCCTCAAGCTTGTCCCATACATTTTGGTAGTTTTACAACCCAACATCTTATGATAAGCGTATTCAATAATTCCACCGATAATAATATTCTTTGCTTTTGCATCATTTACCAAATTCTTCTTACCTTGTTCATCCACGGTTGATGTAAATCCATTTGGAATGTTGTCATACTTCGTAACCTTGCGCCAAGAGATAGACCTCCATTCTTCTTTTCCAAAGTGCATAATTGTTTTCATTGAATAGAGGTACACCATTCTTGGTATGCTCCATGACCTCCTTCCAAATCGTTAAACTCGCTATCAAGGAACGAAGCTCGATTCCAATTGTTGGAAATACCGAGAGGGGGGGGGGTGAATCAATATTCCTTTCCATTAGAGCATTAGTTAATATTCAATTATTAATGTTGTTTGTACAATGATAGTAACAAACAAGAGGAACACAAATGCACACAGTTTTATGGAAACCCACCGGACAAAAACTACCTAATGCTTTTCTAATAATTCTTTAATATTCAACTCCAATTGAAAATAAAGCTCCAACTTCCTAGAATCTAGAAAAGAATTTTCTCTGGGCCCCACCTGGGATGGACACTCCAATGCTCGAGATTCGCTTCGCAGTCAACCGACAGATGCCCCAACACCTAATGAGCTACAAATCACCCTAGCACCACCCTACCACCCATAGAAGAATAAAAGAAGAATCGACTCCCTACCAGGGAAAAATGGTCCACTTTACAATGATATAGAATGATGCGTAAGAAGAAGATATACTAGACCATAACCCGAAATTTGACACAACCACCTAATGATGATCCTAGACTCCCAACACCGCTCTTCAACCCTTGCGTATAGACACTAGTACAATTTGTACAATAATGTATTTACAATGACTAAGTACAATGATACCTTTACAATGATTGTATGTAGTGTTGCCCACTTGAAGACTTCATATGATGAAATTCTTGTTGTCAGTAGCACCTTGGTTGCTTCTCTTGTCATGCTACCCCATCGCACCTTGCTTTGCTTTTCCGTCGTAGAAATTCGGTCCTTCGCAATCCTTGACAACACATGATCTAGTTTTTCTTTTTACCTTCTAGGAGCTCAATATTGAATCCGTTGTATCTATGTTATTTGAGATCCTAAATATCTGATTTTTGGTCCGGTAGTGTCCCATAAGTTGTATTTCCAATGCCATAGGTCTGGACTCCAATTTGGATTCTTCAAGAGAGATTTATACCCAATTCTCCTATAATTCCCTAATTATGGATCAAGCTAAAGAGAGCACACTTGTATGGCGTGCCACGTGTCACCGTTTTCTTCATTTGGCTCTGAAATTGATAGAGAGAAAACTTCATACTATTCACTATCTTTCAGCATTTTACGTAATTCCAATCAAATAATCGCAGAGAGAGTTATGAAGATTTTCCAAGGTCACTTCTTTGAGATGAATTGCAGGATTCTCGCAAAACCCCCGACTGCTGCATCATATCTCCAAAATAATATTGTGCACCTTGATCTGAAATTTTTACTCAGCAGCCTTCCTTTGGATTTTTGATTCATTCATAAAAAATTCACTTTCCGAACCGTCTTAAAAAAAGACGTTATTTAAAATCGACGATAACCCGTTTCGTATGGCCGAATCCCCGCATAAGGAGGAAATGAAGATCACAATTTATATGAATGCTTAAGTTGAGACGGGCTTCAAAAAGTGACCGTGCGGTGGATTTTAGAGCTTAAAAAATATTAATTATTACTTTTCAATGACCCATGCCCCAACCCCATGGGGTTTTAGCCCACTAACCGGGGGGTAAAAATTCAAAACATGAATATCTCTCAACCGTGAAGTAGCTCATATATGGCGTGCCATATATCAACGGAAACATATCGACAAGTAGAAACCATAAAAAGCATTATTGACCCGTGAATATATTAATTTGGTAGGTCAAAATTCCCATGCAATATTGCAAGCTCCCTCGGGTGGCCGGCTGGGTTGACATCAATGACAACCGATCAACATTGTTATCATTTCCATAAAAAATGACCAAGTGACAATTTCTTTATGGGAGCAAATCCATCGATACCATAAAAATGTATTTTGTTCTAAATGTAAAGTTGCTATGTGTACCTTTTTCTCGTGTTTTGGTACATTATTGAGAAAAAAATATTGCTCCATCTCGTAGTATCCATGTTATGGGATCCTTGCCATCACAATTCCTCATGCATCCATCTTTGGAATATGGTGGTTCTTAAATCCATCATTATATTTTATGAAATCACGATTAACATTTATTTTGATCTCATCATGAGTTTCATCTACTATCTTTTCACCCATTAGGAATCATTTCTTGTATCAACTTTGACAAACCTTCCTTCAAACCTTCCATGTCTTCCTTCAAACCTTCCATTTTTTCTTCCATACCTTCCATTTTTTCTTCCATACCATTCTTCAAATAATCCATCATAGCTTCCATGCTTTTTAAAACATCCATTTCATTTTTGTTGCTTCTTTGCAAGAGCTTAAATGGTGCACTTTCTCTTGTAAATTGATATGTCATGTTGCATTTCTTCATCTTCATGAGCTATAGTAGAGCCTTATGTGAAGGCTTAATGGGTGTTTAATTCTTTTAGGAGGAATTTTATAACCCAATACCGATATATATTCTACACTATGCCCTGGAATCAATTCAAATTGATTCTTCAAACAAGACTTATGCAATTCGGAAAAAAAAATACACACCTTTTTCTTTGCTTTTGAGGAGCTCGATATTGAAATTTAATTTTGTCTCGTGATTTCAAATCTTCAATATCTAAATTTGGCCCTCTAGTAGCACTCCCCAAATATTCTTTTGAATGCCATAGGTCCGACCCGATTTGGATTCTTCAAGACAAAGTTATGCCCAATCTCCCACAATGACCCAATTATGGACTCGTCTCCAAGAGAGTGAACTTGTATGACATGTCACGTGTCCCCGTTTCCTCCTTTGGCTCTAAAATTGGTACAAATCAAATGAAACTCTATTTACTTGCAAAGGCAAAACACTTTTTACAAACACTTCAATCCGACACTCGCAGAGAGAGTTATGACAATTCTTTTCCCACTCGTCACCTTCTTTGAGATGAAATTCGGGAGCCTAACAAATCCCTAACTTCCACATACATTGTCTCCAAAAATATTGCGAATAAAGATCTGAAATGTTTCAATGAAATGCCACAGATTGTGGCTTCACCCTTTAAAAAATTTTAGTTTCTCAACCTCATAGAAAAAAAGTTATAGCGAAAATGCCACGATGACCTCGTTTAGGCAATTTGAGAGCCTACAAAAATCCATAACTTTCACAACATCATATCTATGAAAATATTGTGCATCCAAGATCTGAAAACTTTCCATGATGTTCTCAAAGATTTCAAATTCACTCGTAGAAATTCTAGCTTTTGGTAAAACTTCGTAGAAATAAATTTATACCGAAAATGCCACAATGACCGCGTTTTGGAGTAGCGAAACCCTAGAATCCAAAGCTCCAATACCAAATGTTATGAAACCAAACTCTCCAAAAATAGATTAAAAGAGAGATCAATGCCTTAAATAGTACACTTTCGAGGGGCTAACCTCCAATACATTACATAAATGAACAAATTATTGGATGATACAATGACCAAAACCCCTTCTATATATACAGAGTCCATAAATACAATATAATCCTATACGACCTAACAATAATAACAAGGGCAATAATATCGGGATTACAAGAGTTACAACAATAAAAATAAGGGGGCTACACTAATAACAATAAGGGACTAAACTAGTAATATAGGGACCTAACATAGATAATGGAGAGCAAATGTTACATTTGACAAAGAAAGTGTTCTAACGAATAATGATGAGAACCTAGAATACGAAACTTGGGACAGAAAAATAAAAAGGCACAGATAAAATTCTAGAACAAGAAGCAACTCCGAATAGAAGCTCCTCCAAATAGAACAAAATAATAATTCAAAATAACCATCCATCAAATTAAATCATTGGTGACATAAATAGGCTGTCGACAAATGCCTTGTTCATCACAACAAGCTCACATTGCTTTTCTAGCAACCTTGGAGCCTAGTAGTTTTGAGGAAGCTAGCTAGAATGAACATTGGGTAGCATCAATGAATGAATAATTGGATAAAATCAAGAAGAATAACACTCCGGGAATTAGTTCCATGACCAAAAGATAAAAAATTCATTGGGACTAAATGGGTGTTCACAAAAGAACAAATTGAATGAAGATGGACAAAGCAATGTAAAATCAGCAAGATTGGTTTGCAAAGGCAATGCGCAAAGTGGAAGGAGTTGATTTCAACGAAACATTTTCACTAGTCTCTAGAATGGAAGCCATCCAAATTTTTCTCGCATATGCATGTTCAAGAAAATCAAAGGATACCAAATGGATGTTAAGTCAGCATTTCTCCGAATGGCGAATTAGAAGAAGAATTTTACATCAAACAACTTGCAAGTTTTCTATTATCAAAAAAGAAGACTATTTTTATAAAAGTTAAAGAAGGCTCTATATGGTCTCAAGTAGCTCCCAAAGCATGGTATGCTCATATTGAAGGGTATCTATGTCAACAAGGGTTAAAGAAAGGTACCGCTAATAGAAATCTTTATGTACAAATAGATAAAGATAATTTAACAATCGTTGAGGTATATGTGGATGATATAATATTTGGTAGCAATGATGATCGACTAAGTAAGAAATTTTCTACAAAGAGCAAAGTGAGTTTGAGATGTCTTTACTTGGTGAGCCGACATACTTCGTAGAGCTTCAAATATCTCAACAAGAGAAAGGAATATTTATATATCAAGCCAAGTACATCAAGGAAATTCTCAAGAAATTCAAATGGAAGATTACAAACCCGCCCTTACTCCGATTGTAACAGTTGCAAAATGAGCATAGAAGACTCATCTAAGGATGTGGATTAGAGGTTGTATAGATCTATGATTGTATTCTTCTATGTCTAACAAACTCCCCACCTGTTATGCAAGAAGTTGGAAAAGTAGCAAGATTCCAAGCAAGACAAAAAGAATCACATATTATTGTCGTCAAAATAATTCTTCGATATCTAAAGGGCACAAGCAGGATTGCGTGGCTTGTGGTATCCCAAGGGCAGTAATATCATTATCTGGTTCTTTGCATTAGATGTGCAAGATTTGGAAGGAATCATTTATGATCGTAAGAGTACTAGTGCAGAATATTCTATTTAGGTTGTTTTCTCGTATCATGGTTGAGTAAAAAATAAACCTCAATCTCAAGTATTCACAAAGTGAAGTAGAATACATTAAGAAAGAACAACTTTATGTACTCAAGTCCTTTGGATGAAACAAACTTTGCAAGATATTCATACAATTCAGTGAACCTATTTCCATACTCGTATACCCACAAGCATCAAAGATTCACAAGAATCATGTCATGCATCTTAAAAACAAAACAAATTCCGATCAAATATTATTTTTTTAGAGAACAAGTTGCCGAAAGGAATATCAAACTTGAATATGTTGGTACAAAATAAAAAATTGTTGATATCTTCACTAAACCTTTACCTCGTGAAGCATTTGAATATCTTCACCGTGTTTGGTATTCTCCCAAGTTCTCATTAGATTTTCTTCAAAATATAACAGGAGTGGAAGTGTGTATAGGTCCACAAGATGGTTTTGTGTCGTGGTAGTTACCCTTTTCCATCGATGTCAAAGGGGGAGAAAATGTTCTATGAAGAGGTGTCATGATCATAGGGGGAGTACTTCTGTGGTGCCATCAATGCCAAAGGGGAGATTGTTTATCGCTGTTTTTCATTGATGTCAACCCAAGCAACACCAGGGGCTACCTTGTCTTGAATAAGAATTTTTAACTACAAAATTACTATATTCCGAGTCAAGGATATTTTCTATGGTTTCTACTTGGTTTTATTATGTTTCCGTTGATATATGGCACACTACTTAATTATTCAACTTCGTTTGAGAGATATTCATGTTTGAAGTTAGTAATGACACTAATAATTGGTTGTGTTCAGCTGAAAAATCAATAATTAATAATTTTTAGGTTCCTAAAAATCCCTTCCACGTTCACTTGTTGAATTCCCCTCAACCTAAGCATTTATATAAATTTTTATCTTCATATCCTCCTCATGTAGGGCTTTCACTACTTGAAACAGTCATCGTGAAATTTTCGCTATAATGTTTTTTCTACAAAGGTTCGAAGCTGAAATGTTTATGAGGCGAAGCCAACATCTTGAGGAAGCTCCTATTAAAATTTTAGATCTTAGTGCACAGTCATTTTCAAAGATATGATCTCAGGGAATTTAGGTTTCCCTTTCGAGACTCGAACTTCATCTCAAAGAGGTGACCTTTGAAAAAATTTTCATAACCCTCTCTAAGTATCGATTGGAATTATGTAATAAGTGACGGATAGTGCACGGATCGTAGTTTTTTTTGTAACAATTTCCAGAGTAGAATGAGGGAAGAGTGACACATGTCACGCTCGTACAAGTTCACTCTACCGAACTAGTCCATAATTAGGTCATTGTGAGAGATTGGACATAACTTTGCCCCTCAAGAATCCAAATTGGTCGAACCGTGGCATTGAAAAGAAGACTTAGAGGACTACTACAAGACCTAAAATCACATATTATGGATTTGAAATAACAAAGAGATACAACATATTCAATATTGAGTTCCTAGAAGGAAAGAAAAAGCTAGATCATGTGTTGTCAAGGTCCGTAAAGGACTGCACTTACCATAGTAAATCAAAGAAAGGTGTAAATGTAGGTAAGATTCAGTTAATTATATTCTATATATGCATGATAATATCTTAATTTCATTAGGTTATTTTTATTCTGTACTTTATTTTGTTTAGCACTCCACATATGCTCAAGAAGATGAGGTAAGTTTTGTTATTATCATGTCATGGGTATTTCATTGAATACTTTTTTATATGTATTATATATTCATCAAGATAGAATCAATGAATGATCTAATGTTATAAAGAGTGTAAAGGGTAGCATGAAAAGAGAAGCAATCAAGGTGTAGAAAAGCATCAAGAAGTTCACCACATAAAGTATTCATGTGGTCAACAATGCATACAATCATTGTAAAGGTATCATTGTACCGAGTCATTGTAAAAGCATCATTGTAAAATTCTTACAAGTGTATATCCGCCAAGAATTGAAGAGGCAAGACGGAGATTCAGGATCATCATTAGGTATTTGTGTCATAGTTGGGGTTATGGCTCAGTGTGTCTTCTTCTTCTACATCATTCTATATCATTGTAAAGTGGACCATTTTCCCTTGTATGGGAGTCCATTCTTCTATTATTATTCTATAGGGTGGTAGCGTGGTGCTAGGGCCGGTGCATGAAGTCACCAACAAAGTTCAATCCTATGAAAAATTCAAGGTGGTGGCAGGTAGAAAAGAGTTTTAGCTCATCGTGTTGGGGCATCCGTTCAAACTTGGACTACCGAAGAATCTCGCGCCGGAGCGTCCATACAAAGGGAAGATTGAAAATAATGCTTTTATAGATTCATTCCTCCTCGACGCAATCCCGACCATTGATCTCCTCTCGAATCTACCCGTCATCGTCCGCCACCTATGCATCGCAAATCATACATCGTTGTTCTCCATTTTCACTCTATATTTCGCCGTTGATATCATCTCCGCCGAGAAGATCATAACCTATGATCTCCCCATCCAATGGCTAGTCGGTTCGTCTTATCCACTCACCATCACGCCAATCTCCATTGCCATTTCCCTTTTGCTTTTTGTTTTGTCGCTAATTTTGATTCCCCGATGCAATCCCGACCGTCCGATCAAACCCCGCATCAAATAAAATGGCTTAACCCTGAAGAAGATCCTCAACCAAAAGTTGGCTCATACCGCTAGCTCCCCGGAATCAATCTCGCCCATTGATCTCACTCGATCCAATGACCAACCCGGCTCCTCTTGTTCTCCCCCTTCATCCTCCATCATTTCCCGCTCTTTTTAATTTGGACCATTGATCTCACCCTATCCAATGGCCTAGATTAAGCACGGTGCACCAGCCCACCAACCTATGTACTCCTCTGCCTCGTAGTTGATCTCCACCGTTGATGTCATCATGATCCAACGGTCCTCACTCCATCGTGTCTTTGCCAATTTCCCGACCACTCATCCACTATTGCATTCCTCGCTCTCCGATCTGGACCATTAATCTTCTCCATCCGGCCAGTGATCGCTCCTTCGCCTTATAACCCCGAAATTGACCATCCCGCTAGGCAACAAAATTTCTGACGTCATTGTCAAGTCCCACCCGACGACATAGCTCCGTCCATCAGATTCTTCCTCCACCGTTGATCTAGATTGCTATGATCGATGATCTATGTTCCTCTTCGCGTTCATTTCATGAAATAACTCCGATCGCGCTATTTCCACATTATAAAATAAGTAGTTTTGTTAAGACACAAGTTGTTCCCTAACATGTATCATGCGCTCCCCCAACCCGATACCATTTACCTAAGCTCCCACGCGAAAACCACCCCTAAGCCCGAAAATCGCCTTTCAGCGCTTCACACCGATCGATTCAAACCATGTTTTGGCCATGGAAATGCCTCCGCTACATTCCGTGCCCTCGTGCACTTCTCCTCTACCTTCGCCCACACAGCCTTCGAAGCAAGATACCCTCATCGGCAGATTTATTTAACCGGTTTTTTGTCCGTGCGGTGTTTTCATGGAATTTTAAGTACACAAGCCATCTCATAGCCAATCACAGAAGGCTTGAGGCCAAGGATGATGATCCTCCACGTCCAAGAAAGCAAAGAAAAGTGATAATAAGGGCTGGCCCAGCCCGCTCATGGATCATGACCATTGGTCACTCTATAAGACCCTCCTTAAGGCTGCATTCTTCCCACAACTACCGCATCACCTTCACTGTATGAAGAAGTGACTCGTCTCATCAACAAAATGATACTCCATGACTGGCCCGTGTGGCCTTTTACCTTATGTTATTTTTACTTTGTCATTTTGGGTGAAATCCTTATTTCACTCCCCGAAGTTTTTACTTTCAATTAGTAAATTGTTTACATTTCAGCTTAGAAACGGCTTTAGGCTTGTTCTAAGATGATGAGAGGTAGTTCTACCTCATCATCATTTATATTTTGGATTAATCACAACATATAAGCATGCGGGATATGCATTTTCCAACCGTCTTATCGCATAGGAATCGTAGGTTATAAAATAGGAGGAAAACACCAATGAGGGTTCCGTATTTTCCAAAGGACTCACTAGGTTCTATATTCCGTATGTGTTTTGTATGAACTTTGATAGTGGATGTTTGAAGATCCCGTAGGGATTCAAGAATAAGAAGTTTTGTTGAATTGTGGATTCCGCTCGGGATGATTCAGCTTGTAACTCTCTTCTTGTTCTTAATATAAGTGTTCATTTCGTATTTCTCCATACTTCTCGTATCTACAGTTTTGGAATGTGAGTGCTCCCATGTTTGGACGGGAATTTATCATAGAAGATACTCTCATGTTTTATACATCCATAGCACTTTAAATATGCCCAGACTCCATACATTGTTCATTTTCTTTATCTCTTTCGCCATTCTTTTGATACTAACTCCGTTAGCTCCCCGTAATTTTCTAGATTGGATTGAGATACAAATTGACAAGGGTAACATCAAACCAAGCATTAGAGCTCTAGGATCTAACCCTCCTAGTCTCAGAGAGGGATCTCTCAATATGTTTGTAAGGATATAGCTTGATGCTTTTAAGAGGTTGATTTTAGGCTAGTTATTAAGTGCAATTTTGTTTGTTTGGGTTTGGTTGGGCATGATACTTTGATAGATTTTAGATAGGAAACATGGAAGATTGTTAATTCATTGGGCAATGGAGTCTAACAAGGTCCAGATGAGTTCATCAATGGTTTTAAGAACATATGTAGGGCAAGTTTACTTGGTTGGTGGATCTTTTAAGGTTATGATGTATTTATGAAATGGACATAAAGATTGAGAACAACAAACTAATAAAGGGCTAAAACAAAATCCTTTATATACTTGTAAACTGAAGGAGTTGGAAAATTGATAAGAACAGCAAGAGAATCAAACGTATAAGCATAACCTAATCCATTTGATTTCAGACTGAAAACAGATAATTAACCAAGATAAAAATTCAAATAAAAACACAGAAACGTAAGAAACTTATCCAACTTTCAGAGCTTTTATCATCTAGAGCAGAAAAAAATTTAAGATATACAAGTAACTATAACCATAGAAGGAGAGAAAACTCTAAAATCCAAGATTACAGCTATAAGGCTTCCTTAAAACAATTTCAGCTAAGTAAAGGAAAAGAGCATGATTTTAAACAGAATTCTTTGACAAACCTAGACAAAGTTGCTTTAAAGAGATGATTCCAAGAATATAATATTTCAATAGCAACAATATGTAGGGCTAACCATAAATCATAATTGATGCTGACTGATCTAAATTATTCAAGGAATGGACGAGCTAAGAACTTTTTAGAGAGCAATAAATGATTTCTCTAATGTTTATAAGCAGAAGAAAACATTAAGGCAGTGAAGGAAAAACAGATTTAAGGTGCCATTAGAAACATTTCTTAATCTAAATTCTTTGTCCTACTGCAACATAGAAAGATGGAAAACTAGAAAACATAAACAAAAGAAAACTTCACCATCAACCAAGCCTATGGATCCTGCAAACAATCCTTCTCCATCAACAAGCAAATCAGATCATGCATGACTTCCAAGACATCAATTTATCTTCAAGAGCTTCAATGGACTATGTATTATTCCAGCATCAGTCATCAAAATCCAACATTTACAATGAGTTCCAGTGCAGTATCTATACTGCAAATGAGGAGGTGAAATTATTTTTTAGGGTTCAAATGTCATTTATGATAGAGTAAATACGTTCCTAACCTTGATAACCATGCAAGGCATAAGGTAGGAACATCTATAGATACCTTGTTGTTTTAATAACTCTGTCTTTCCTTTATAAGGATAAAATAGGTGAAAATATTGACTTTAAGGCTTTATCATTATCTTTTACAATAACTGTCCTGATAGTTTAAACTATATTCTTTTTTGTAATAACTGTTGATTTGCCTTTTCAGATAAAGAATGGCCAAAGGGGTCAATTGATATTTCTAATGAAATACCTGCTCTTTATTGATGTATTCAAGACTACTTTAGCCTAATCTTCATTGATTTAACCTTAAAAATTTAATCTCTTTACACTGATCTTCACCATTTTCTTCGATTTGATGTATAGATGGCTTTAACTCTGATTAGGCCTCTAATCTTGGCTTTTAGGCCTTCTTTAATCATCTTCTGTCTTAATTCCCTTATTGTTTTAATCTTCAATCTTTGTCCTTAACTCTTTGTCTTTATCCTTTATCTTTATGGTAATCCTCGCTTTCCTTTGATTTCTTTGATTAAGCATTTAATATTCTTTACTGATTTTATTTTGTTTCTGCGGATGTACAGGTGGCTTTCTCCACTGGAGGGTTTGTTTTTTTGGCTGATGTCATGGTTTATCGACTGAAACCTGGAATTTAACCCCTTTTGTTTCCTTTTTTGCGTGATTCTTCCCTGAGGATCATCATCCTCGGTCCTTTGTCACTTTATCGTGACTGTGGGATGGGTTCATGTTTTTAGCTGCCATTTGAAACCTGCAACATAAAAAAAAATATTAAATAAAACCCTACGTTTAGTGGTTGACTGATTTTAGAGGTTAGGAAAAGGTGGAAGAGCAGTGCATATGAGGAAAAATACATGGAGGGAGGGTTTCATGGCGAAAATCCAAGAACCAGGGTTTCAAATGTGAGTTGGGCGCGAAATGGTGATGAGCAGTTTTGCAAAAAACTGAAGTGGTATTCACACGAGGGATGGGCGGTAAATGGTTTTTCCCTGAGGGAACATGATACAGGTCACTGGGCGACACGTGTCCAACAAAACCCACCATTTTTGCGTTAAAAACAAGTGGTCAATTCTTTTGGTGAAATGAACGCGAAGTCAGTTTTAGACCGTTCAATCTGGGGGGGGCAGATCTATGGCTGTAAGCGAGCGCTACAAATGGAATAGATGTGCGATGAAGGATGGTGGGGCCGAGCTGACGTGGGCTCTTTTGTCGTGAGGTGAAAAGGTTCTTCGGGTTGGGTTAAATGGTGAAAGTGGGGGATGGCCGTCAGATTAACAAGACCAACGGTGGGAATAATTTAACCCTGGTGAATGGGTAAATGGAGATCAAGAAATGAAAATCAAGGGGAGGAATGTCTGACCACCATTGGATTGATGAGATCAATGGTCAGGATTAAACGTGAGGGGAGAAAGTCGTGCAGGAGGAAGAAAATGTGGGACCCGGGTGTGACGAGTTCTGGGCCGTTGGATCTGAGGGGTTAGATCAACAGTTGAGATTAACTGCGGGGGGACTGGGGGTATGGAAGGATCTTGTCGGCAGGGTGCCCCCACAGTGAATGGGAAAATGTTGGCCGTCAGATTGGGAGAATATCAACGGTGGAGATTAACTACAGGGGGACTAGGGAGTGCGGGCCACTTTGGTCAGATGCCCCCACAGTGAACATGCGCTGGTTATCTGGGTTGAATGGATGGTCCAGATTAAATCGTGGAGATCGTAGATTAAAAATGGTGGAAGAGGAGTTAAGGTGATGGTGAAAATGCAATGAAGCGAGGGCTGTCGATCTAAAACAAGATCAACAGTTAGGATTTGGCGGTGAAGGAGAATGAAAATGGTGGAGATGAAATGCAGGAGTAATGTGGGCCGTCGGATCAACGAGATGGATGGTTAGGATTGACTTCGGTGGATCGTCGATTGGAGAAGAAGAGGGTCTGGGAAGAAAGGAATTTGGAATTTGTGATGGGTGATGGCCGATGGGACAATGAAGGGTGATGGATGGAGGGCTATCGATCGGGATCAAGATCGACGGTGGAGATGCGGTCGAGGAGCTTCGCATATCGGCGATGCAGGCGGGCGAGATTTTGAGACCTGATGTGCCGTGTGATGGAGGAGCGCAGACCATCGATGCAGAGATTAATGGTTGGGATCTTATTGGCGGAGGATTCCATAGGAGGGAGATCATTGGCGAGGGGAATTGCGATGCACCAATAGGCATCGGATCTTGTGGAATGTGTATTTGCGATCTCATCGAGAAGATCGGCCATCGTGATAAAGGGTTTGGGGATGAAGAATTCAGGGTGCGAAGTGCGATGGCGATGGGGGCTTAAAACCTTTAATCGACAGTCTCAGGCCTCGATCTTACGGTGAAAAAGGGGCTGGGGGCTTAAGCAAAAAGCGCTTAAGGACTTATATTAAAAATGAAGGTTTTGAAGGATTTTGAGGATTTCGATAAAGGGAAAAAAGGGTTTTAAACTATAAAGAAAGGATTTTATCGGGTTGATGAGGGATTTTGAGGAAAATAAAGTGTAAAATGAGGAAAATGGGTGAAAAGAAGGGGTTTTCAGAGGGTTTTTTCAAAGGGAAAATGATGGAAAATGGCTTAAAAACAGTCTCTTTTGGTATTAGCAGGGCAACTTAGAGGCTTTGATTGAATATTTTTATGAGAAATGGATAACTTAGGGATAATGAACACAGTGGTATTTCCGAAACTCATAGATTTTGATGAAAATCTTGTTTTTGGAAATCCATGGACTAATCTATCCATCATCAGATATAACATAATTTATAGATGGCTAACAGTGGCTCCACTTGGGGAGGACAACTGTATTTTTAGGTGTCCAGAACCTCAGTTTATCAATCTCTGGATTTTAGCAGACCAGTGCCTCATCCATTGGGTAGAATCTCTTTTCTTTCTTGCTGATCTTTCTCTGAAAAAGACAACTTTTATTGATCTGCAACACGTAATCTTTTTTAAAACATCATCTCTACCTACCCAAATCTTACTTGTCCTAGCATTTTTTCTTCAGTGGGTGCACTTGGAATTGCAAACCCTTTTACATCAACATTTTATTCTTTTTGAAACAAGAAAAACTAATCTAAATCTATCCTTATTTCTTCCGAGAGTCTAGATTAAACAATTGAACTCTTTTATTTCTACCTATACTACTATCTGTCAAGATTAAGCTGTTTGACAGATCTGCATTCTCTATATTCTAAAACAGAAATTTAAAACATAGCTAAATCAGGATTAAGTAGTCTGAATTTCTATAATGTATATGGCTTTATGTACAAGCTACACATAGACTTTATTTGTAGAAAAATAAAACAAAATTGTGAAAGCTTAAGATCTGAAAATTATAAACATCCTTCTATTCTTTTTCCAGCTCTAGTTTTGATCTATTTAGAGCTATATTTTTCCTTTTCTTGGTTCGAATTTTGAGTTTGTTTGAACCATTCCTTTCTATCCTAATATATTCCATTGATAAGCCAAGATTATATAGTTTGGCAAATCTTCTTCACTAACCTATCAACATGAAATTCAAATTTATTCAATCATGTTTAGGCTGTATGATTGAATAATTACAAGTAGTGGAATTTGAGCTTGCACACAAACATTATTTTGCATAAAAGTAAATCAGAAAGATAAGGCCATGATTTTGTCTTTTTGTGAGGAATCTTTATCTGTCTCTTTGGTTCTGTTGTAAGCATGTGGAACCAGTATCTTTTCAAATTCCTAATCTATATTTCTTTGAATAAGTCAAGTCTGAAATAATGTTTTATCAATCAAAGTTTCTACTAACTTATCAACATAAATTTAAAGCATGTTCAACCATGATTACGCTAGATGTCTGAACAAGATGTCATTTTTGGATCAACAGTGGCATTTAGACTTTCTCACTTTCAGTATCACTATTTTTTTTGGGTATGGGGCTATACTTCTTTTGAATCTGCCCTCTTTTCATTTTATTTTATTTTGATTGTTTTTGTATTTTGTATAATTTCCTTTTAACTGTGTTATGTACAATGAATAAAGCTTTGAAACTAAGACTCTTGAAATAAATAATGTTTGAGCATCCTGCCATTGACAGGATCTCTGAACATTTCAATTCCATCAAGTTCTTTAAAAAAGAAAGCATTGTTGCCTCTCACTAAATCAATGATATAGGGGCCTTTCCACAGATTTTCAAACTTACCATGTTTTCATTTCTCTTCCCTTCTATAATCCCACTATATAACTATATTTCCAACTTGGAAATCATTCGCTTTAGTCCTTTTGTCAAATAGTTTCTTGATGTTCTCTTGGACTATTTGTGTTCTTTTGTACACTTCCTCTCTTGAATGCTGTAAATGAATGGTTTGATTGATTCTTCTCTGCATATCATTCTCTTCAGCTTGTACTTCTTGAAGAAGTTTCATGACTGGAACTCCTAAGGACGTTGGGAAGACTGCATCCATACCATAAACCAACTGATAGGGAGACATATTTATTGACTTTTTGGTGGTTAATCTATCAGCCCATAAAGCATGAATAAGCTTACTATGCCATGTTTTCTGATTCTGCTCCAACAGTTTTTTGATAATATTGACAAGGCTTTTGTTGGAGGATTCAGCTAATCCATTCCCTTGGGGATAGTAGGAAGTAGAATGGCCCAATGTGATATGATATTTATAGCACAAGTCAACCATTTTTTTAGACTTGAAAGCAGTAACATTATCTGTGATAATTTTTCTAGGACAACCAAATCTGGATGGTATGTTAGTTTCAAGGAACTTGATGATAACAGAGTCAGTAGCATTCCTAGAAGGTATGGCTTCTATCCACTTGGTAAAATAATCAGTGGCAGTGAGGATCCACTTAAGTTGGGCTAAAGAATATGGGTGAATTTCCCCAATGAAGTCCAAACTCCATTGTTGAAAGAGAGCCTCAACAATGATAGGTTGCAAAGGTAGTGGTAAGAGTTTTCTCTTGCCATCAAAGATTTGGCACTTGTGGCAGGACGTGACTAACTTATGGGTGTCTGGGAAGAGGGTGGGACAATAATATCCAAACCTGAGGATCTTGTTTGTTGTAGTTTTCCAGTTAAGATGTCCTCCAAATTCTCCCTCATGTAGCTCGTGCATGATTTTTCCTGCATCAACCTCAAGTAAACATTTAAGTAAAATCCCCACAAAATTTTTCCAATACAAAACTCCATCTAATATACAATAATTTAAAGCCTTCTATTTGAAAAATCTAGCTTTTGTTTTTGACAAAGAAGGAGGAGAATTCATATAAAGCAACACATATATGATGTCAGCATACCAAGGAGAGTTCATGAATTTTTATTCAATCAATGGTGTTGTGCATTCTTCTATCTCTTCCAAAATATCCATGTTCATATCTAAAGCTTGGAAGTTTGACTCAACCACGAGTTTTGATAATCCCTGCCCTTTGATGAGCTTCGTGGGCCTGATCTCTAAGTCATATTATAAAATGGTAGAAATCCACTTGCCCCTTATACCATTAGGGTCCTGATTAAGTATATCTTTACCAACTGTGTTTGGGACAAAGACTATGATATGTGAATGCAAAATATAAACTCTAAAATCCTTCAATGCTTTGATTAAGGCAAAGGCTTTTTTCTCCATAATGTTATACTTTATAGGGGCATCCCTTAAGGCTTTGATGAAGAAAGCTATGGGCTGCTCTTGCCCCATGATGTTCTTTTGCATTAATACTATTGCCATAGTATGTTCAGAGGCAAAGGAAAAAATGTAAACTTTCTTGGTGAAGTCAGGGCTGATTAAGACTGGTGTTTGTGTGAGTGCTTGTTTTACCAGCGCAAACGATTGTTTCGCTTCCATATTACACTTCACTCCTACTTCCTTTTTCAACATATTCATGATATTTCTTAGGAGCTCAGCAAGGTTAGGGATGAACCTTCATAGGAAGCTAATCTTTCCAATGAAACATTGAAGCTCTTTAATATTCCTAAGATGGCTGATTTGTAAGATGCCTTCTATTATTTTGGGATCTATCTTGATTCCTTCCTCAGAGATGATGTGACCTAATATTTTTCCTTCCTGAAGGCCAAAAAAATTTTTCTTAGGATTTAGGGACAGGCCATACTTTCTACATTTTTCAAAGACTTTTCTCAAGTGGACTAAGCACTCCTCATCAGTCTTAGAGTAGATAGTGATGTCATCAAGGTATATGACTATGAAATAACCAATGTCTTCTGAAAAATATATGTCCATTGCCCTTTGGAAAGTATCCCTTGCATTCATTAAACTGAATGGCATTTTAACATACATGAACGTACCCGAAGGTGTAGTGAAAGTAGTTTTAAGTTGGTCACTTGGAAAGACTAGAACTTGGTTATAACCTGAGAAGCCATCTAGTAATGAGATTCTTTGTGAACCAACTACTTTTTGGAGTATGTGATCCATTTTAGGTAAGGGGTAATTTTCTTTCAAGGAGGCTTTCTTCAAATTTCTGAAGTCAATACAAAGCCTAATTTCTCCGGTCTTCTTCCTAATTAACACAAGTTTGGACACCCATTTTGAGTGTTGGACAGAGACTATGATCCCCACATCGTACATCTTTTTAATTTCTTTCTCAACTGAGGGTAAAAAGATGGGGTTTATTCTTCTCAACTTTTGTTTAAATTGTTTTTTATTTTCTTTGAGAGGAATTTTATGTTGGATGATTTTAGTGTCATACAATTTCAAGTCTTCATACCCCCAAGAAAACACATCTTTAAATTCTCTAAATAGATCAATGTATTTCTGTTTTATGTGAGATGGGAGTGTTTTGGATAGCTTGATTATTTTGGGCTCTTTCATCCCTCCAATGTTACACTCTTCTACATTTGTTTCTGTGGGTTCCATCTTGGGCTTTCTAGCTACACCATTAAAATCAAACAACTCTTCTAGGGGTGTAAGGCCTCTTGGCAAGGTGTCATCTTTGTATTTCATAATTTCAAGTTCTCTTTGATCTTATTTATCAAATACTTCTGCAACACAAGGTTTTTGAAGGTGGTTTATATTATCATCAAAGGGCAGCTCTGTTTTGGGAGTTTCTTTTCCAACAGAATTATTTCTTTCAAATCTTAAACTTTGTCTTGTGCTTGAAAAGTCATTTCTGGATTGTAGAAAATCATCTATTTGGTCATCATTGTCAAACACTTTCCAATGGTTCAATTTGTCTGGTACAGTGGCTTGTTCTTTATTTTGATGAAGAATTGATTATTTTCATAAAGTAAAGAGCAATTGCTGGCAGCAAAGGAAAGCTCATTGGCAAGGCAGTGTTGGGCCCTAGGGATGAAAGTAAGCTCATATTTCTCAAAGGTTTTGAGAAGGTCTAGGGCAGCATTTCTATATTCCCTTAACCTAGGGTTCTTAGCTGAATATTATCCCTTAATTTTATTGATGATTAGTTCAGAATCTCCTTGGATCAAGATTTTCTTGGCTTTGAGATTTTTAAGTAAGTATAGATCAATAAGGAGAGCCTCATACTCTGCAACATTATTGGTGCATTGAAAATCTAACCTATAGGAATGGCCTTCATTTTGTTGTGGATCCAAACACCAGCCCCTAATCCGGCCTTACCATAAGAACCATCAAAGCTCATATGCCAAAGGGTGTCATTTTTAGTTTTGTCAACGTTCTGTACTTTGAGGCTGCTAGAGTTTTGGGAGTCATTTTCTTGATTAGAGAGATGGTTTGATTGTTCTAGGGGACTTAGTTCTCTCTCATTTTCATTCACTTGTTCATTTATGTCATTTTCATTGTACAAGATGAAGGAGTCAAGGTCTAAGTGAATGGAATAAACTAGTGTGTTATTTGGCCTATCTATGTTACTCACCATGTATTTCATGTGGGATTCCTAGTACAATATTCTTGTTTGATTGAAGATTGGGATGGTGGCATAGGTCATGTCCATTTGAAGGTTGCCCTGGAGTTTGGCCCCCCATGATATAGATAAAATCATGCCATATTTTGGGGGGATTTCAGCCACAACTATATCCATAACTAGACTCTTAGCAAGGATTTGTGCCAGATTTATACACATATCCTTGATTAGGCCCAGACACTTAACCCTACTCAAATAAAAAGAATACAAGTCTTTGTAGGGCTTTGTGATTTCTAGGTCCAATCTCTCCATCACAAACTTTGGTATGAGATTGTGTGAGGCACCCAAGTCTAGCATAGCATTATGCAAAATTTTGTCATGTATGTTCAGACTTACATAGAAATGAGGGACTGCTCCTTCTTGATATCTTCCCTCTACTTCAGGACCAAACAACAATTATGATTCATCATCAGTTAAGTTTAAGGTATCAGTATCCTTGCCTATGTTTAACACTTTGAAAATATGGGATCTATATACCTCTTGGGTTACCAATTTAGTGAGGGGTATAGTGATCTTGATTTTAGCAATCTCCCCCTCAAAACTGAAAGGCGCAGGTGTCTTTATTGCATTTGCATCGGTTTTATCAGCCATGAGCCTTTCTACATTTTTAATTTGTTGATTCTGATTTGATGGTTTTGACAGTAAGGTTTTTTCAGGGCCATTATTCGAAGTACCAGGGTAGTTTCAATCATTACTAGGCTAGCTAGTCTTTTTCTTGTTTGGTTCAGTCTTCTTAGCGATAGTATTTGTGTTTTTGTTGTTTTTTAGGAATAGTTTCAAAGGTCTTTCTAACAGCAGCGTTTGGCTGATCTATTTTAGGAACGTCTTGACTCTTCTTGCTCCTAAGGTTATACTGCCTATGGACTTCCATTATGGCATTCTCAAATCCTAATCTATAGTCTTTGGAATCCTTGTATTATTTCTCATTTGGTTTTGAAGAAAACATCCTTTTTTCTTCTTCGGTAAGGAATGTGTTATCCTCATCATCCAAACCTATGACATTTACATGGTCTTGTTCCAACTGCTCAGGCTCTCTTTCTTCTTCATCTACATAGTTGTCTTGGAAAGGGGGTCTGATTTGTTGGTCACTCTCTCTTTGTCTAATTTGAGGTTGATTTCTCCTAAAGTTCTGATTTTGATTCTGGGATTTTTTTCTATTTTGAGGAGGTGTTAGGTTTCCTATATATTGAGCTCTTTCACATATGATCATCCTCTTCATCATCTCCTGCATCATCCTTTCCAATTTTGAGTCATATGTGGAAGGTGCAGCTTCATCCCTAAATGATACCCTCTTCTCAGTCTTCATTCTAACTCTCTTCTCAATCAGATTTGCTTCCACACTAAGTGCTCCCTTCTTCATGTCTTCTAAAGTTAAGGGGTCCCTTTCTCTTAGCTGATAGGCCATTTTGGCATCAAATCCTTCACGGAATTTGGCCAAAGCTAAGCCTTGCGGAGGTTTCAAATATAGGGGTAGTGCATTATAAACACTATTAAATCTAGTGCAATAATTTTGAACACTTTCCCCAGTGTTTCTCTTGAGGTTGTTGTAATCTAAAAGTATTTGGAGAGGGTTCTTTATAATTTCCCATTTGTTTATGAATATTTGATGTAAATAATGGAGATCATTTATACTATTAGGAGTTAAGTTCTTGAACCATTTTCTTGCTTCTCCCTCGAAACTTTGAGCAAACAATTTGAGTTTAATGGTTTCATCATCTATCTCATTTCTATCAAAATAGTCACTCATCTTGTCCACATGTTGTAAAGCAGTAGTATAACTATTAAAATCATATAATGGAATCTTGGATTGATGTGGAAAATTTGCTAAAGGTAAAGGAAGGACTAGAGGAGCATACCATGTTGCCATGATAGGAGGTTGTGGAAAAAATGGGGGGTTTAGAAGTGGAGGGTTTATGAAAGGAGGGGGAGGATGGAATGCAATAGTTTGAACAGTGGGTGTATGGATAACAGAAGTACTTGGACCAGCGAGAGACTATTGAACAGATCTAGGATGAGAAAAACCAAAGTTATGAATGAAATGCAGACCAGGCGAGGTGGTTTCTCTGCTATAAGTATTTTCACTACTATGTTGGGGTGAGTGTGGAGGCTCAATGTCTATCTAATCTATATCACTAAGTGACTTAGTTCTAGATGGCCTTCTTATGAATGGTAAGTCAACTTTTGTATCTTGCAGAGCTGAGAGATTTTCAGGGATGGAATTAGATCTATGAGTTGGTCTGAAAACAGTTGAAGTCTTGGTTTCAGGAGATTTCCTAAGGATACTTTCTGGATTATCAACTATCTCAGGAGGATTTAGGTCCAGGTATGATCTGGTATAGATCCTTCTTGAAGCCAGATCTCTTTATTCTCACAAGGTATAACTAGGCCTTAAAAATTGTTTTGGACTGATTTGATACAATCCTATAACATCCTATGGCACTAGTGGGATGAGGAAGGCCTATTGGAGGCTAGTGGAGTCGCCAGGTGGAAATTTTTAGCTTTTCTAAAGGTAAAATGTTTTATGATCCACCACCAAATTCTTGATAAAAGATCAATCTAGGGAGTACTTTTAGGTTTTCATTTTCTTTATGTAGCCTTAAGGTTAATGAGTATTTCCTACCTAAGTCATTATCTTTCTAGGATGATGAAGTAATTAGTTTTTACTCTGGCTATGGGTTGGTTTTTGAGTCAGACTAGGGATGTATATGAGTCTATAAGAGTTTTTTAGGCTAATATGAACTTAGGGGTCCCATCGTGATCGCCACTGTGTTAGTTCCCCGTAATTTTCTAGATTGATTGAGATACAAATTGACAAGGGTAACATCAAACCAAGCTTTAGAGTTCTAGGATCTAGCCCTCCTAGTCTTAGAGAAGGATCTCTCAATATGTTTGTAAGGATATAGCTTGATGCTTGTAAGAGGTTTATTTTAGGCTAGTTATTAAGTGCAAGTTTATTTTTTTGGGTTTGGTTGGGCATGATACTTTGATAGATTTTAGATACGAAACATGGAAGATTGTTAAGTCATTGGGAAATGGAGTCTAAAAAGGTCCAGATGAGTTCATCAATGGTTTTAAGAGCATGTGTAGGGCAGGTTTACTTTCCTGGCGGATATTTTAAGTTTATGATGGATTTATGAAATGGACATAAAGATTGAGAACAACAAACTAATAAAGGGCTGAAACATAATCCTTTATATACTTGTAAACTGAGGGAGTTATAAAATTGATAAGAATAGCAATAGAATGAAAGGGCATAAGGAGAACCTAATCCATTTTATTTCAAACTAAAAATAGATAATTAACCAAGACAAACATTCAGATAAAAACACAGAAAGGTAAAAAACTTATTCAACTTTCAGAGCTTTTATCATCTAGAGCAGAAAAAAATTTAAGATATACAAGTAACTATAACCATAGAAGGAGAGAAAACTCTAAAATCCAAAGTTACAGCTATAAGGCTTCCTTAAACAAATTTAGCTAAGTAAAGGCAAAGAGCGTGATTTTAAACAAACTTCTTTGACAAACCTAGACAAAGCTGCTTTAAAGAGATGATTCCAAGAACAAAATATTTCAGTGGCAACACTATGCAGGTCTAACCATAGATCATAATTGATGCTAACTGATCTAAATTATTTGAGAAATGGACGAGCTAAGAAATTTTTAGAGAGAAATAACTTATTTCTCTAATGTATCTAATCAGAAGAAAACATTAAGGCAATGAAGGAAAAACAAATTTAAGGTGCCATTAGAAGCATTTCTTAATCTAAATTCTTTGTCCTACTGCAACATAGCAAGATGGAAAAAATAATGGAAAACTAGAAAACACAGACAAAGGAAAACTTCACCATCAACCAAGCCTATGGATCCTGCAAACAATCCTTCTCCATCAACAAGCAAATCAGATCATGCATGAGTTCCAACATATCAATTTCTCTTTCAAAAGCTTCAAAGGACTATGTATTATTCAATCATCAGTCATCAAAATCCAACCGTTTACAATGAGTTCCAGTGTAGTATTTATGTTGCAAATGAGGAGGTGGAACTCTTCTAGGGTTCAAAATGTTATTAATGCCAGAGTAAATACATTCCTGAACTTGATAACCATGCAAGGCATAAGGTAGGAACATCTGTAGATACCTCTCTGTTTTAATAACTCTGTCTTTACTTTCTAAGGATAAAATAGGTGAAAAGATTGACTTTAAGGCTTTATCATTATCTTTTACAATAAATGTCCTGACAGATTAAAATATCTTCTTTCGTGTAATTATTTGACCGATTTGCCTTTTGAGATAAAGAATGGCCAAGGTCAATTGATATTTACGATGAAATAACTACTCTTTGATGATGTTTAAGGCTAATTTAGCCTAATCTTCCTTGACTTAACCTTAAAACTTTAATCTCTTTGTGATCTTCATTTTTCTTCGATTTGATGTACAAGTGGCTTTAACTACGATTGAGCCTACGATCTTGGCTTTTAGGCCTTCTTTAATCATCTTCTATCTTAATTCCCTTCTTTGTTTAATATTGATCTTTTCATTAACTCTGTCTTTATCCTTTATATTTATGCTAATCCTCGATTTCCTTTGATTTCTTCGATTAAGCCTTTAATCTTATTTACCAATTTTGTTTTTGTTTACCGTAGATGTCCAGGTGGCTTTCTACACTAGAGGGTTTGTTTGTTCGGCGATGTCATGATTTATCATTTCCAGGCTTTGGAATTTAACCCCTTTTGTTCCCTTTGTCTGCGTGATTTTTCCCTGAGGATCGTCATCCCGAGCATTTGAAACTATATTTTGCTGTGGGAGGCCTGTGTGTAAATGGCTACCATTAAAACCTGCAACAAACAACAAATAATTAAACAAAACCTGCGTTATTTGGTTTTAACTTCTTCAGAGGCCTCTGGATGGATGTTGGAGTAGTGCAGAGGAGGAAAAATGCGTGGAGGGAGGATTTCATGGAGAAAATCCAAGAACTAAGGTTTCAAATGTGAGTTGGGCGTGAAATGGTGATGAGTGGTTTTGTAGAAAACCGGAGTGGTATTCACACAAGTGATGGGCGGTAAATGGTTTCACCCTGAGGGAATACGATACAGGTCCCTAGGCGATGCGTGTCCAACAAAAACCACCATTTTTGCTTTGAAAATGCGCGATCAATTCTTTTGGTGAAATGAACACGAAATCAATTTTAGACCATTCGATCTGGGGGGGGAAGATCTATGGCTGTAAGCGACCGCGACAAATGGAAAAGATGTTTGGTGAAGGATGGTGGGGCCAAGCTGATGTGGGCTCTTTTTTTGTGAGGTGAAAAGGTTCTTCGGGTGGGGTTAAATGGTGAAAGTAGGGGATGGCCATCAGATTAACAAGATCAACGGTGGGAATTTAACCCGGGTGAATGGGTAAAGGGAGATTAGGAAATGAAAATGAAGGAGAGGAAGGCTTGAATATCATTGGATTGATGAGATCAATAGTCAGGATTAAACGTGAGGAGAGAAAAGATGTGTGGGAGGAAGAAAAGGTGGGACCCAATGGTGACGTAAGCAGAATTGGCGCGCAACGAAAAATTCTTTGCGTAGGGTAAAAATTGGTCTAGTGGAGGTAAAATGCGAGGATCAATAGGAGCCGTCGGATCAGCAAGATCGACAGTCAGGGTCAAATCAGAAAAGCAGAGATAGATGAGGAGTCAGGGGAAATGGCGACGTTACGATGAAGCGAAGGTCGTCGATCAAAACAGAATCAACGGTTAAGATTGGGCGATGAAGGAGAATGAGAAGGGTGGAGTTGAAACATAGGAGCAATGTAGATCGTCAGATCGGGGAGATGGACAGTCAGGATTGATTTTAGCGGATCAGCGATCAGAGGATTAGAGGGTCCGAAAACGAAGAAATGTGGATTTTGCGATGGCCGATGGCCGATGGGAAGGTGAAGGGCAATGGATGGAGGGTCGTCCGATCAAGATCGAGATCAACAGTCAGGATTTGATTGGTGCTTCGCATATCGGCAGTCCAGGCAGGCGGGATTTTAGGTTTTGCGATGTTCCGATGTGATGAAGGGGACCGCAGACCATTGGATCAAGACCGAGATCAACGGTTGGGATCTTATCGGCGGGGGATTCCATCGGAGGTGGAGATCATTGGCAGGGATTTGCGATTGGCCAATAGCCATCGGATCTTGTGGAATGGATGGCTGTGATCTCATCAGAAGATCGGCCATCAGCGAGGTAAAGGGTCTGGGACAAAGGAAACGGGGACCGCCGATGGAGCAAGGACCGTCGGATTGGAAGTGAGATTGATGGCTCAGATTTAAAGTGGGAAAGCGTATCGGCCTTTCGTAAATCGGCGAAGAAAAATGAAATGTGACGAAGAATTTGAAAACACTGAAGTGCAATGGCGATGGGGGCTTAAGACTTGGTCACAGGGCTGGGTCATATGAGAAGCAGGGGCGGAGGGCTTAAGCCATAAGGGGCTTAGGCCTAATATATTTTTTTTAAATGGAGTTTTTGGGTTAAAAATGAATGTTTTTAAGGTTTTTTGGAGTTTTCGATAGGGGGGAAAAAAGGGTTTTAGAACCAAATAAAGCGGGTTTATAAGGTTTTTAAGGGGATTTTGAAGAAAATAAAGGGTAAAAGATGGGGAAAATGGGTGAAATGAAGGGGTTTTCAGAGGGTTTTTTCAAAGGAAAAATGATGGAAAATGGGTCTGAAAACAATCCTTTTTATAACAGCAGGGAAACTTAGAGGCTTTGATTGAATATTTTATGAGAAATGGATAACTTAGGGATAGTGAACATAGTGATATTTCCGAAACTCATAGATTTTAATGAAAATCTTGTTTTTGGAAATCCATGGACAAATTTAGCCATCATCAGATATAACATAATTTATATATGGATAACACCTATCACACCATAGGTCACTGTTCAAAATACACCACCTCTAGCCACAGAGTTAGCCCCGAGTGAGGAATGTGACATAGTGCCTCTTGATGATGATCTAGTAATGGATGTGTACAATATATCATTTGATGAACTCCAAAAGAGGATTGTACAAGCATAGAGAAATAATTTTCTAGATGATCATGCATGACCTACATTCATTAGAGAGAGGGTGATAGTAGCAGACAACAACAGGAATCCAAATGTCATTGCCAAAGCCAACTTGGTGTTCATAGTTGCAGTGAGATCTAACACTGAATATTTTATGGCTGAGAATAAGAAGTTGGTGCAAAATCTACAGGATGCCTGGAAAGAGATAGAACATCTTCATGCAACATCACATGATGCAATTTCCACACAATTATACTTGGAGGAGATGAGAGCAATGATACTTGCTGAAGTATCCACACTTGGAGATACTATGCAGGACCTCTATAAGGAGCTCTTGATCGTACATAAGGAATTTTTCCACTTGCATAGCTTGCAGCAGTAAATTAAATATTTTTTCAAGATCCTTAGGAATGTGCAAGCTGCCATCACCATCGTGCATGAGTGGACAATGTGATACTAGGGGGGACCGATTACCCTGCTGAAGAAAATGAAGTCGCAGGAAGAGATGGAAAAAACAAGAGTTCGAATGTTGATCCATAACAACAAGAAAATAGCCTCTTT